>VYZP01003527.1:0-11639 GCA_013400635.1 Hypocryptadius cinnamomeus
TATTGTGATAAGTTTCATCTTTTTCTCTTCCAAAGGACATAAAGCTATATTTTTGAGTAACCATCACACAAAAATGGTCAGTTTCCTTGAAACACAATTCATTATTGTCAAGTCAACTAATACATGAGATTTTTTTCCTTTATTTAAACCCTTGGAAGAATATGTTATAGTCTCATATCTTGATTTTCAGTAATTACAAAACTGAGCTCCAAATATGTCTATAAGTAAATTCTATGCCTATCTAGAAATGTATTGGTATTTTGATGAAAATAAGAGATTGATTCACCTTCCTTAGCTTGACTAAGTCAGTGCTCACTGCTCAGTGTAACAAATCTTAAGGTTAACCTCTACAGAAGTCAATCAATACATCTTTATTATTCTGTGTATGTGTGTAAAACATCAAAGACTCACTGACAAGAGACAGCTAACATTTCATTTCTAGGACAAGAACCTGTGAAACCTTACTGTATGGTTAACGGCTGAATCTTAAATAATTTTAATCTCTTCTCGTATTTCAGTGTCTGAAGAGCTCAAAAAGTTGAAGCACATACATGGAATGAAACAGAAAAGAATGTGCGTGCAGGATAAATGAAATACAAAAAAAAGGGCAAATTTAGGGAACTTATAACCATCTTTCACTACGAGGATCTACATTATATTAGCTGCTTTTCGTAAACATGTGCTTCTAGGCAATATTTATATTATTCAGGTTGGTTGATTTTCTTATTTGATGAAATGTACACTTCAGAAACACGTCTAGTTGGTTCAGAGGAAGAAGTCAGTCTTAAAAGCATACATTCCCATAGTATATTGTATATATACTTACAGTTGAAAGAACAGCTTTCCAAATGCATAAAATGATGCTGAAAATTTTTAACACTTCAAATGGAAAATAAATGAAAAGTCTCGTGTAAAATTGTACACCATCTATATTAATTTGGTATGTCCTTAGTATGATTTCTTAAGACAGCTACCCTATAAATAAGTTGATTTAATAGGAATGTTGTCACATAATGAAAATGAAAGTGTTTTCTAAAAACTATATTCAACTATTTACAGAGCAGTTATCTAGTATTTTCCCTAATTCCATTTTCAAACTTTGTGTAAACATTTAAAATAAGATTGTTCAACTATTTTTATTATATGAAACTAAACTAAAAATAATTTATAAAAATCCCTCCATGTTCTTAAATATTGAGAATATTGTAAACACAACATCGGTTCTTTTGTTGTTACCTGTTCCTACAAAGATTTCTGACATCACTCTTTAATGTTTGCATTATATAATATCTAAAGTCAAATCACTTTGAGACTTTAGCAAGATGAAGTACCTGGCCTAGTCCTACATCCAGTGTTTACACACCTCTCTAATTAGGTGCCATGAAAATAAGGTTGTCTTTGTATCCCAAATGCTGCAGGAGATACACATCTTAATTAATATATTCCAAAAAGTCTCAAACTCATGACTAGCAACAATTTTAGACAAGGGAGGCTCCCTTACTTACACAGAGCTAAGTGTGATGCAAACTACTCATGATCCTCCATATCTGTCAGTCGTGCTTGAGGTGCTTGAGGGGAAAGGGGGGCAAGAAGGGCAAAAAATCACCAAAGATGAGGAAAACAGGATTGCTTAAATAAGTTTAAAGCCTGTTTTGAAGCAATAGCTGTCCGTTAAGTAAAGAGGCATTTTACTAAAGTGTTTTCTCTTTAAGCAAGGTCAAACATAAGTTTAAGAGAAATTGCAGTGGGCTAACCTTGGCCAACAGCAAAACTCCCATCCATTTGTTCTCTGTCACTTTTGCTTCAGTGGGCTGGGACAGGGGAAAAAAAAGAATGTGAATGAGAAAGAAAGCTCATATGCCAAGGTAAAGGAGGCCTATTGTTTCTCAGTTACTCTCAGAGGCCAAACAGACTTGACTTAGAGAAAGTGCATGTATTGACAATTAAAATTAATATTTTTTGTAGCAAAATATAAACAAAATCAAAGACACAAACATTAAAATATCCTCTCTCCTGTTTCCTTTCTCAGATTCAACTTCACACCTTCAGTCCACATTCACTTACCCTCCACAGACCTGCTCCAAGTTGCATAAAGGGAATAGAGGCTGAAGTTAGCACCTAACCATTTTTTCCTTCTTCTCTTTTTTCTTCATGGTATTCCTTGGCTCCAGAATGTGCTGTCCACAGGCCATGGCTACTGGCAAGAATACACAGAGCAGGCTCTTCACAATCTGCAGTCATCTGCCTATCCAGGATCTTTTGTCCTCTCTTAAATATACTTTCCCAGTCCAGCTGTGGGGCTCAGCTGTTCCCTGTGGTGGGTCTGTTGGAGCCAACTAGAACTGGCTGGAAGCATCGGTGTCCAGCACAGGGCAGTGCCTGACCTCTTGTCACAGAGGGTGCCCTTACAACAGAGACTCAGATACCCATCCAACCTTGTTTTGTGGTAAATATCACAAACCAGATTCGATTCTTGCAGTTGAAAAATTTGCTAGTGCTGGCAAGGTATGACCTCATTCCAAGAGAAGCATCATTGGCCATGAAGAATTTTTTTCAGAGTGCCCGTCAGCAGAAGATGAATGCAGCATTCATTTTTGAGGAACTGGATCCCTAAAACCTGATCATTAGATGAAAAGAGGCTCACACAAAATCTACCAGAGGAATGGAAATTGACCAAAAAAATTTTGAAAGGGACTCAAATCGTGAGGCAACTACAGGTCTAGAAAAAGGAGTAACAAAGGTGACAAAGCTGCACAAGGCCTTGTGATACTGAATTACAGTGGTAAAATTATAAGAGAAACACTGATAAATGATCAGTAAATTATACAAGGAAACCTAAGCCTAGCTGTACACACAGAGTGAGTGACCTGAAATTATTAACAACAAAGAAGAGTCTCAGAATTATTGCTTTAAAGTGTTAATACTTTGAAACCATCATTTTAATGTTCAGTTCATCTGACAAATAAATGCCAAAAATGTGAGGGATTATTAGAAACAGAAGAGAAAACACATGAAACCACAGCGTAAAGCTAATGATCTCACTTTAAAAAATATTACATCCAGATCTAGTTCTAGTTCTAGACACCATATCACACAGTTAAAGGAAACCATCAATGCTTTATAACAGGAAGGACAATTCTGTGAGTGCTGGATGCCTCAGTTTTTGAAGGGAGGACATACAGGAGGAATGGTAGATGAGATATGTTTAGCCATCTACAAAAAAGCCATGTACAATACAAGCTGGGATTTCTGTGTGTGTTTTATTTATTTATGTTGTTCCCCTGGACTTCCTTACTTCCCTCTTTAAAAATGGCTGTTATGTTTCTGTTTCTTTAGTCAGTGACATCCTCACCAGACTGACACAACTTTTCAAGTATGATGGATGGTGACTTAAACTCTTTATCTACCAGTTCCCTCAGGACCCAGCAATACAGCCCATCAGATCCCATGGACTTGTGCACTTTCAGGTTCCTTAAATGATCTTGAACCTCTTTTTCCTAAAGTATCTCTTACTATTACAGAAGAAGTTTCTGAGGCCCAGTCTTCAGATTTTGGTTCTGCAAGAATGATTTCACAAACCATACTATTTTGATTTAAAAATCTCTAAAGGCATAAAATGCTGAATTTTTCAAATATCTTAATTATTCTTTTTTTCCCACAAGAATGAATTTAAAAAGGAGAAAAGAGACGCATTAAACAAGACTTATTATTAGAACTTTAAATGCTAATTTGTTAACAAAAAGTAAATAAATAAAACACACAAAAATCCCAGCTTGTGTACATGGCTCTTTTATTGATGGCTAAACATAGCTTGCCTACCATTCCTCCTGTATGTCCTCCCTTCAAAAACCGAGGAATCCAGCACTCACAGAATCATCCTTCCTGTCATAAAGCATTGATGGTTTCCTTTTACTGCGTGGTATGATGTCTAGAACTCCCACTAGATCTGGATGTAATATTTTAAAAAGTCAGTCTTACTTTTGTGCTCAGCAAGATCACAGAGCACATTCTCCTGAATATAATGCCAAAGCACATGTTAAATAAGAAGATGAGTGGTGGCAGTCAACATGGCTTCGCTAAGGCCATTGTGACTGACAAGTCTGGTGACCTTTTATGATGGAATTAGAACACTGGTGGAAGAGCAACCAATATGATCTACGTGGACCTGTACAAAGCACTTGATGCTGTCTTGGACAAAATTCTTGTTTCTAAACTGGACAGACATGGATTTGATGGATAGGCCACTCAGTGAATAAAGAATTGTCTGGATAATTGTAGTCAAAGGGTTGCAGTCCATGACTCAATGTCCAAGGGGAGTCCAGTGACAAGTGGTGTCTTCAGGGGCTGGTATTGAGACCAGTGCTGTTTCACATTTTTGTTGGTGATAAGGACAGTGGGATTGAAGGAAATCTCAGCAAGTTTCTGACAATACCTGGCTGTGTGGTGCAATTGACATGCTGAAGGGAAGGGATGCCATCCAGAGGGACGTAGACAGGCTTGAGAGGTGGGTCTGGTGAACCCAGCAGGCCAAGTGTAAGGCCCTGTACCTGGGTCAGGGCAATCCCAAGCACAAATAGAAGCTGTGCAGAGAATGGATTGACAGCAGCCGTGAGGAGATGGACTTGGGGAGTTGCTGGTAGATGAGCAGCTTAACATGAAAACTGAAGCCCAAAACCATACCCTGGCCTTCACCAAAAAAAGCATGGCCAGCAATGCCAAACCTGGCAAAGGAATATCTTTTCTGATGCACAAGAAACTCTGACTACGTGGAGAAAAACAAAAGTAGAACAAGTAGGGCTGAAAGGAAAGCGGGGCCTATGCCCACGCCGCGGGCCATGGCTCAGGCCCCGTCCGCCGCGGCGGTGGCGCTGCAGTCTCGGCGCTGGGCAGTAGAGGGCGCCGCTCGGTTGTGCTGCCGGCCCGGAGCGGGGCTGTCCCGGGCCCGGGGCCTCCCGGCGTGCCCGGGCCTGGGGCCATGCTGGGATGCTGGGGTGCTGCTCCCTGCCCTCCGCAGCCCTCGGGTCGCCACGGGCTGGTGCTCCCTTCCATGGGACAAGGGCAACTGGTAATAGAGAAGAAACCCCTCTGCCTCCCACATCAATATTGCTTGTGCACCTCCAACCTGTGCCTACAATCTGTTATAGCACTTGGGTCAGCATTGGAAAACAACAAACTGGTACTTTGCAACAGAGCTTTTGAGGAATGAGTGTTGCTGCTTTTGCATTGTCTTAAAGCAGAAACCAGGATGTACTCTGTGCTCACTCTTTGCAGGTGTTCAATATTGTTTCATTGATGTCCATTTTTCCCTCGACTCCCTTGTCTAAAGGACTCACCCTAGCTGAATGCTTTAAGCTTTGTGAACACAGCACAGCCCTGGTCTGAGAAACTGTTGCAAGGAAGGTGGTTCTCCCATGCAAGCTTGAAAGCTAAAATGGTCATAGAACTTGGCACATGGCACGATTACAGGAACACCAGGCATTAGGGAGTACTTATTGCTTGAATCAGACCTCTTGTCACAGTTGCAACTTGACTGGATTTAGAAAAGTTTGGAGTTTAGAGCAGAGGCTGAGGAAATTGGCAGTGATTTGGCATTTGCAAAGCTATAGGGTTAAGAAACTATTAAAATACGAGGAAAACTATGCTGTTGATGAAAATCTACACAAAACCTGAAAATTATTGTGATCCTACAAGAGAAACGCAACCTTTGGGGAAAGAATCGACATTATCTCCTGCCACTATCGTGGATCTCAATCTAAAATATGTGATGTGGCCAGAAGAATGTGTACTGTTTCAAACATGAATAGTTGTAGTCATGCACAGTTAATGATTTTGTTACACTTGTGAAAAATGTCCCAAAGCAATCTCTCAAAATCCCACATGTGCCCACCAAATCAGGCTATTGAAGCATTATGTGATAGTGTCTCTTTATTTGCTATGTCTGTCCTGTAAAGACAGCATGCCTGAATTTATTTCTCTCTTAAGATCATGGATTTCTGAAGGGTTTTGTGTGAAAACAAAGACCTTATAGAATAAGTAATCCAATAAATGTAAAAAATGTATGTATGTATTTTGCAAACAATACTTTTGATTCTCAAGAGGCAGGCTGGGCTCCAGAATTGCCTAGATGACATTACTATGCTTGAAAGTTTGCTGGAGGTCATGAGAAGCATATACAAGCATCAGTTAGACTAGGCTGAAATGTCTTTACAAAGAAACAGACATACCTTGCTTGAAGGCTAAGAGGATCAGAGAATGATGTTTCAAACAAATGAAGAACCTGTTCTAAATAATTTATTTGCAATTAAATTCATTTTCTGAATACCCTTGAAGATTCAGGGTGATCTAATTGTGGCCCTCCAATCCCTGAAGGGAGCCTACAAGAAACATGGAAAGAGACTATTTAAAAGAGCATTTACAAGACAGGACAAGGGGGAATGGTTTCAAACTGAAAGAGAAGAGGTTTATATTAGATATAAGAGAGCAATTCTTTCATGTGAGGGTGGTAAGGCACTGGAACAGGTTGCCCAGATAAGTTGTGGATGTCTCATCCCTGGAGTTGTTCAAGGCCAGGCTGGATGGGACTCTGAGCAACCTGGTCTAGTGTAAGGTGCCCATGGAATGGGGAGGATTGGAACTAAATGATCATTAGGATCCCTTCCAACCTAAGACATTCTATGATTCTATGTATTTCATACAATTCCTTTGTATTTAATGTCCTGGCTAGAAACTATGTTCAAATTACTCTGATTTGGAGTTGCTACAAGCAGGACCCACATACCCATCCTAGACTGCTGTCAGCCAATTCCTGAAAAAAGAAAAAAATCTTTGAATGTAATCATGCAAGATGGTACATTCTTTGGTTCTGTGTTAACTATACCTGTGATGACTGACATAAAGAACATATCTGTCTGGTCCAGAACACTCCATGGACTCAAGATTCCCTCCCTCCCTTAAATTCATCCTGAGAAATTAATGTTTACTGTGAGCAGTTTTACTGGGGACCAAAGGTAATGGTGATAATTTAAATATGGTAGACTATTTTCTGAAAGTTCTGTCAGCTCAGAGATGATTATGTTTGAAGGAAAACTAACAAATGACAAAAAAAGGCTCATATTGTTAAAGAACTTGTTACCAGTAATCATAACCATTCTATGAGGATCATTATATTTATTTTCCAGTGAAACACTTTCAGAAAAAAAAAAAAAAAGAAGTATTGCAAGAAGAATAAACACAAGAAAGTGCTTATTTGCATATTGTTTACACAGAAGTGAAGATCCTGCTGTGGAAGACACAGATTCAAAAGAGCCATAGATTACTTGGTGATGGTACGAGAAAACAAGAACTCAAAGGGTGGGGATCTGAATTATCAGAGCTGCTGAGATTTTTTTTGTTCTCTTATGACAAGAACTATACAAAAGACCACTTTGAGTGCTTGTTCTTCATTAGACACTTCACCAGAAGATTGAAAAACAAGGACAATTATTGCATTAACAGAATTTTAAATTTAAAGCCTAACATGTAAAATTATCATAAAACAGGTGAAGCCCTTGCAGTGATATACTTAAAAATACTGAAAAACTTGATATAAGGTTCACTCTTCCATGTAAGATTTGTCAGAAAAGTTATGAACTAGATATGTGGTATGATGTACTCATCTGCTGTGCTAGAGAGAATAGATGAGAAAATATCATGCAGCCTAATGAAATATTAGATCAAAAATCTGACCTAAAGATAGTCATTGGTTGTTGCCATAGGATATTTAGGTTTAAGGCGCTCTAAACTCCCGTGTTGCTTACTTGTGACCATTTGACATCCACCATGCCATGAAGTGGTATAATGACCCACTCTCTTCTAGAGTCTTCAAACCCTACAACATTTAGTGTCAAGCCATGTGACAGTGTAGCACTTGATTGCCTTGATTTGAGCACGACTATAACGGTTTCAGAACAGGCCAGAAGTAGCTTCATATCTATGTGCTGATTTAGGTTTTGCAGAGAGAGAGCACACACCATTTTATCTGTGTACTAGCAAGCTAGCCAAAAAGTAGAATATGTCAGTATTTGAAACAGAGTTAACACACAAATAATCTGAAAGAAAAAACTTTAGCAGACTTTCCTCTATTTGGCATCTTCTGAGTTGCTGTTTTGAGCAAAGGTATAATAGAACTCTACTAGATTGTTGGTTCTACTAGACCTTTGCTCGATCAGCAATTCAGAAGATGCCAAATGAATTCTATATGGAAAGAGATGTGTTAAATATTGCTAGGTTATGGATGCCTAAGGCTAGAACATGAGTCCAGATGGCTGAAGTTCAACAGATGCCACAGAACTACAGAACTTGCATAAATATGTGGTGTCAAGTGTGGGAAATCAGAGTTACATTTTTCTGTGCAAGTATGAAAGCCTGAGTATTTTATATTTAAAAAAAAATTAAGTTCCCAGTCTTACATTTTCATTAAAAAAAGAAAAAAGAAGACCATGTTCTATGCGTCTGTCCTATCTATCAGATATTGATGGAATTTTTCTTGCAGGTTCTTGCAAAAAACTCAGAATATCTATTGTAAAATATCAAAGATATAGGCTTTATCTCTGATCTAATGAGTTTATGAAGATTGATGTCATAATTAGAAACATACCAAAAAGGCTACATAGTCATATTCAGCTCTCAAAATACAAAGCAGCGCTGCTGAGACAAGGTTTCACAGTAATATTCTCTTCAGTGGAGAATGAATGAAAATCGGCTTGCTTGTACTGTAAGAAAATTTATGCCAAAGATTTGGAGCCTCCAGATGTATCAGGTGGCACAGTGTGAAATAAAACGCTGAATTTCACTTGCGTTTAGTGCCACCACTTCCCAGAAATAGATGTTGGGCATTTGGAATGAGAAACTATGGTCACATGCAATGCTGGTATCCTGAGAGATTGGTGCAGCGGTCATATCAAATCCTCAGTGCACACAGACACACTGGGCAGGGAAGCAGCCAGTGCTTCATCCAAATTCCATGAGGGAGAAATTGCAAGAAGCTCTGAGAGTGTCAGGCAGAGAGCCAGGGCAGGTGAAACCCGTTGAGCTGTAGGATGCTTCTCCTCCCACCGAGAGCTGCTGGACCCTTTACAGCAGCAGTGCTGGTTTCTGAAGGTGCCTCTGAGTGATTGAATATTGTTGTGTGGATAACAGTTTGCACCTTTTTAGCCAAACAAAGCACAGTTTCTGACTCTTTTAAAGAAACAATTACCTCTTTTAAGGTAGTAGAAACATTATTTGGAGAGCTTAAGTTTGAGAGGTTCAGCTGGGATGCCTTGCAAGGAGGAGTCAGATGCTCATTGACTTCAGCATTTATCACTGTGAGAATATTCCTAGGCGCTGATTATTGCGTGACACACATTGCCCGATGGAACTCTCTTTTAGTTCTTTCACCAGAGTATTTTTCAGTGTACTAAGTCTATACCTAGATGAAAATGAGATCACTACCACTTTTCTATTTTTGTGATGTTTTACATTTTATTCCATATGAAGCTTGTGTATTTGTGTCTCAAAAATCCATTAATTTCCTTTGCTGACAATCTTCTTCAGGAACATCTCCAGCTTCTCTAAAACTTCCTCTGTCCATTTGAGACCCTGCTTTTTTCATAATTTTTTTTTGGTCAGACACAAAACCAAAATTTTTTGCATTTCTTCTCTAGTTCAAATTCCAAACAAAATATTCTAAATATTAAGTGGTGGGAGATGATGAAAAAAACTTACTATCAAAGGTAATCTGATCAAAAGTATTTTGTTATACAGGCAGGATATCTGAAGAACAGTTTTCAATGTCTTCATAAAAAAGAATGAAAATGCAGCTATATTTATGTAATATCCCACCTGCCTTTTATAAAGCAGATTTCTTCAGTGATGCTGGATTTGTACTTTAGGCAGTAGCCACTACATTTGGAATCAATGATTACATATCTTGACTTTTGCCATTAGTTATAATAAGACAAATATGTATGAATTTTTTTTTTTTTTACCATGAGCACTTTACAGGACATGAGTTAAGCATATGTGCAGCTCCAGACTGCATGAGCATAATCCAAGCGTAAAACAGCACATTATCTCTGAAGTCTCACATGTCCTTTCTTTAAACTTTCCAGTTGGGTCTGAAAAACCTTGCTGAAAAAGAACTTTCGTATACAAATAATTGGAAGAAAGATGAGGACTCTTTTTGCTGACCTTGACATTATTTAAAAATATTTTTTAGAATACAGGAAATTATGAGGGCAGAACATAACACTGTAGATCATGTGTTTTGGTAAAAATGAAGACTCTTTGATGTTAGTAAAAAAAGAATCACAGTTGTGGAGAAGTAGGCCCTCTAGCTGACAAAAAATAATGTCTGACTAGAACTTTTCCAAATTCAGTTATTTTAATGAAAGAAAAAATAATTTAAAAATTGAAACTGTTGTTTGAAAATTAGAAAAGATGATTGCTTTTTCTTTCTCTTTTTTGTGTGTCTGTCCTCCTGCCCATGAAAGCTGTTTTTCAGTGCTTGCTTTCTGTTTTTTAGAACTATAATTGGATATATATTTGTAAGTCATGAAGGTTTATGTTGCACACATTTGTTCTATGGCTAATTGTTTTTCTTTGATTCTGTAACAATTTTTTTTCCCCAAGGCTGAATCCTCCTCCTTACTTTTCTACTGTGTTTTAATATTAACTTAAGCAACGTACTTGAATACTATATCTAAATATGTATGGCAAAGTCAAGCAGCTGCTAAGAGTGGGACAGCCAAGAAACCTGCATAGAGAAGAGCCAGCATCTGGTTTTTTTTGTTTTTTTTCCTTGGTGGAACCTTTCTTGTGATTCTGTGATGCTTCCAGTATCTCTGAATATCTGCAGAATTTAGAATTTTTTGATGTCAAGGCTTCTGACTTCATAGAAGGGAAGCAGATAATTGCTTACAAAATGTCATAATTGGCAAATGATCTGTAAAAAAATGAAAATGTATTAATTTCTCCATAAATGTGTTAATTTAAATGACTTCCATAAAGCTGTTCTATCCAATATGGCAGTTATTAAAAAGACACAGCCACACTCATGCATGCAGAGCAAAAACAAGGCACCAGTTACCAAGCTGAACCAAGGAAAATATTGATGACATGATATGAGGAATCAAGAATTCACAATGAAGGTAATTAAGCAGTGGAAAGTGATTTTTCTAAATCTGATTTGAAAAGACTATGAGTGACATGATTTGTCTCTGAAGTTAACCTTCCTAGATGATCTTCAGAGGCCTCTTCTAACCTTTTCTATGACATATATATCTATAAGCATACATATATAAATGTGTGTGTGTGTGTATATTTAACCATTTTGTATAATATCTAATACAGTATATTTTTTGCTGAAAATCCCAATAAGGAAAAGAAAAAATAACATCTTCTGTCCAGAGTCTTTCAAACTGCTAACTTGAAGAAAACCCTAAGCAAAACAGATATCCATCCAAGAGATCAAGGGCATGAAGAAACTATTGGGACATTTCAGAACCATCTCTACGTGAATGAAGGAAAACATCTTTTCAATTGTTTTCTCTCAGTAATTGATATTTGTTAGGGAGTCATATTAAAAAAAAAACAGATTTAGAACAAGGTAGGACCTAGAA
>VYZP01003530.1:2274-16417 GCA_013400635.1 Hypocryptadius cinnamomeus
ACCCTCTTGCCTTCTTATTGCGTAAAATAACCTCCGTTTCTTATGGAGGTTATTGAGGGATGTGGAACACAGCTGTAAAACCTTTCACATGAAAGGAATTATGTTTAACAAGAACTGAATACTTGTTGGGTATCAGCACTGTTTATGAAGCACTTAACATTGAACAGAACTATATGTGGAGCTGCATAATTAAGAGTAACATATTCCTGTCCTTTAATTTCTCTTGGGTGATGGTTCAATAATTTGCCAACATAGTGCGTGATTCTCAGAAAGCTCTTTAGATTAACAACAACAACAAATCCTTAACTAAACTGGTTAAAGCATGGCTTTTTTCAACTTCAAGCCTTTTAAGCATTTTATTTCGGGCAACAGGAAAGCCATTCAAATTCAACTGGAAAAAGAACAGTGTTCAGTGACCTTTACCAAATGCCTCTTCTAACAAGGAAACTATTTAGCTCCTTTTACTCACCCAGTTACACACACGGGTGGAAGAACCAGCATTTCGCATGAGCTGACGTATTCTAACGCTATTTAAAATCCCTCCGTGTCTTGACATGCGCCCGCTTGTTGACACTCAGTCCTATTTAACAATGCATGACAAGAAGGGTATTATGACTAACACAAGTACTCTCACAGCACAGAATTAGCTCAGCAGATATCCGATACTAGACACATCCTGAGCCACGAGTGAGGCTCCTGGAAATTAGCAATGAGTGCCATGTACAATTAAGATGTCATTTGAAAGGACGCAGGAAGAAACCAACACTTGGGACTATTCATATGAACAGTCTTCAGTAAGCATTGGCATTGTCAAGAGCTGATTGTAAGGACAAGACCCTGCCTGTAGTTTAGAATTTGCAAGAGCAGATACTGATCCACAGTGATCCATGCACAGAGATAAACTCAGTGCAGTGTCAGTGACCCACCATGGCAATCACTGTGAGTTGAAGAGCTACAGGACCCATATGCCTCACAACCGGGATGCATCCTTAACTGCACTATGATTCTTGAATATGAACCTCCACTCAAGAAAGATGTAATTTATCCCAGAGCTCATGAACAAGAAGGGTAGAATATCAAGTTACCATTTTTTAGTCACTCCTATCAGCCAAATCCAATCTTTCCTCTATGAAACATGACAGTAGTGACTGCTGAATTTGGCTGGCGACTTCATCAGCAGATGACAAAACTGGAGAGGAATTTTGAAGTGATAGTGCTAAGAAGGGGATAAAAATGCAATGGCAGGCAAAACATTGAAGAAAAAAAGAAAAAAGATGGCGTGATCCTCCCCTCTATCACTGCTTATATACAAGAACAAGTAATCCGCAGTGCATGAGACCTTGCGAGCTTCAGAGGAATTAAGACTTTGGCCCTTGTTAAATGCTGCACAAAAAGTAGACCTGTCCCTAGAGCAAGAAGTTTTCAGTATTAATAGGCAATAAAACAAAAAAAATCAATGGTTGAGAAAACACAGGCATAAGGAAGCAACATGTCTTGAGCCAGGTCATGCAGGAGGGCACATGTAGAGCTGAAGAGAACTTTGCTGTATTTCCTGTGCCGTATGCATCAAACCCTACTGACACAACACTAATCACTATGCTACTCATACACCAGGAATATTAAATAATTTATTGTACCCATCTTTGCTTCATTGTGATTATCTTCAAAGTACACAGCAGACTTCTCAAAAAAAACCAAAAAACCAACAACCCAACCCAATGAAGATGTTTAACAGCCAGGTTGCAATTGTCTTCCTTACGTATAGCCACACTGCCTATGTAAGAACACACCAATGTGACCATTCACCACAACTGCTTGGCACCTTTGGAGAAAACATACAAAAAACAGAAGGCAAAGGTAACACTGAGATGCAACAACAACAGTAAAAACTGCATGTTACTTACTGTGCACAAAGAAAATGTAACCCCTTGCAGTTCCATAACAGAATACAGTGATAAGTAGTTTTCAGTGAAATGGCAAATAATTCCCTGTTTTCTCTATTGCTTACAAACCAGTCTTATATACAATGTATGATGTTTTAGTAGTTGTGTGGACTGTTCTGCTAATTTTTCATTCAAAGCAGCAGTTATTAACACACTTCAAGAGAGGGATTACAAACTTGCCTGCTAGAAAATGCCAGCTTTCAAGTGTCTGAATTCCTGTTGCCTAATCCTGACAATGCTGAAATCAATAATATTTCAAGCTAAACTTTATAACTGTTTTCTCAATTGCCTTCCATAGAATAACCACTAGATGTCTTCAAATTTCTCTTCAGCATCTTGACATAATTTAGACACAGAAATCATTTAAAGCATTAGCAAAAACTCCAAAACTATAGTTTTAGCAAAGGAGTTAGAAATGCAAAGCCACTTGAATATTATACTTGCCTTCCCATTTTCTTTCTAGTACTTCCTATTTCACAATCACATTCTAAGTGGTTTTGTCTCTTTTCTAGCAATGGAAAGATTTAAATAAATTGTATAAGGCCTCATTAGATGGAGACAGTAAACTGACTGTAAAAAAAGTGTTTTCAAACTGACTAAAAGAGTAGATTGACAAAACACTAGATGTTTTTCCTTAAACCCTTCCCAATTACAGTTAGTGGAGATGCCATTTCTCACAGTGGTAGGCAAGCAATTCCAGACTATGAAGTATGACAGTGCCAGTTTTTTAGCACAAACTCGGTCAAATATATTAGCATACATTTAGCTTTAAACATTTCAATTGGCACAAATGACTTCTGTTTGAATACATTTCTTAATTTATAACATTAATTCTTGATTCAAACCATGCTCATGAGAGACTGAAATAACTTTTTAGAATGATGAAATTTTAATCTTGTCTGAAATCTCATTTTTTAAAAAATAGAAGGCAGAGATTGCTTTATTATTTGTAGCAAAAGTATTCCAATTGGAAAACTAACACTGACAGGCTATTCTTGGCTATTTACAAGTTTTCTTTAATAACCTAACTTCAAGCTTCACTTTTACAAGAAAGCTTTCTTCCACAGAAGAGACTTAATAGTTGCACTATAAAGAAAGACAGAATACATCCTCAGGGATTAAAGTTAAAATTCTAAAACCTGACCTTTATTCCTCCTCCCTATGTTTGCTTCTTGCTCCAAGCCAAAAAAAAAAAGAAAAAAATTAAAAATATCTAGGTACCGATTTGTTTTGGTGAGAAAACAGTAGGACAATACCGGTAATTTCAGTGAAAAGTGGATTAAAAGTTAAATTCACACCTGCTTGGAGACCTCATGTAAATCTTCGGCACTACTTCACTTGCACCTGAATTCCTAAACCAGAGGTTCAGTGTGACTGAAGTGGTGCAGAGGCGCTGGGATGGCTCTCTCTGTTGGGGTGAGTGCACATAATGCACAAATAAGTGGGACAATATATATCTTTTACTAAGCAAGTATATTTTGTGGTGATATTTTCAGTGCCAGACCCAATGTGAAATTATAACCATTGTGTTATCCTTGAGGGCTATTTGAGTAGGGCTTCTTTTCCGGCACTTTGCAAATAGCTCCTTTTGTATTTAATGCCCTTTTTAAAATATAGTTTTCTTCAAGTTAGTCATATAAATGAGAAAGCATTCCATTTAAATTTATGTCTGTTTCTTTTCCAGTAAGGAAAAGAAATACTTCTATACTGTGCTTTTATTAACTATATTTTTCCATGACAAAACCAAAACGACCTAATGGTGAAAATGAAAGTAAGTGGTAGCATTTTAGTTCAAGTCAAGAATGTACTGCCTATGTCTTCCTCACAGGAAGATTCTTCAGCACATACCCAATACAGAACCTCCGTGATCCTCTATAACTTGGAAATGAAAGAAAGGTGTTGAACTTTTTGAGTCTCCTGCAGAGGAGATCGAAAGTACTTTAATGTGGTAATAGTTAGCCTGAAACAGAAGGAGGCTAAAAGGGGATGTTAACTGTCAGGGTGGTTTGCCCTGTCTTATTTTCTACCCATCCTCTAAGGCCTACCAGTGTATTTTAATTAATGTACTCTGCACACCCATTTGTTTCTTTATTGCATAGGGCAAGTGGAACTCAGAGAAAGCACGTTCTCCTTGTAGCTACTCACAGTTTCTGCTGACTAGTTCATCTCCATACCAAAGATTCTGTGTAGGAGTTCAGTTTAGAGCTTTGGGGGAATTTAAGATGTAAATTGCTAGTAAGTGGTTTCTCATCATTTCTCAAATGACAATTTCTTCAGTCTACAGTAATTGCTGTTTTAGAGATTGTTTCCAAAATACTCCAGCACTCACCTCACTTTATTTCCAATCACCTCACTTTATTTCCAAAAGCAAATGCCAGTAGTCAGTCACATTTGCAACTTGATGAATACAGATAACATTCCTCAGCTTCCTGAATGCTTTTTGAATCAGTAGTTAAAAATATTTTGGGAGCATCTTAAAGCTTTGCTGTTATCATGAAAGGCATAAGGAAGGATATTGATACATTATTTATAAGTGGGATAACTATGAACATCATTATACCAACAAGAAAACTTTCCAAGATCTCACAGAAATTGATTTTTTTCCTGTACTCAGCTCTCAGAAAAGCTCAGTAAACATCAAATAAAACCAAGTAAATGGGAGAAAAAATTCTAATCCCCTGCATTAACACCACTGCTTCCTGTGGGTTTCAAGCAATGGTCCCAAGAATCAGTGGGTCTGCAGCCCTCTCGTAACTGCTTTACATTGGGTAACTTAGAAAAGCCAGTCCCCTTTCAGCATATCCCAACTATCTGCACAGGATTCTGTGCCTCCACTGCAAAGCTACTGGGGTCCTTCAATCATGGAAGTTCAAAGCCCACTGGCTACTCACCAAGCTCATGTTAGGAGTGCATATGGTTCATACCTGTGCATTTTTAGGATTATTAGGTTTTTTCAGTATGCAACACCTTTTAAAGGAAAACACAGCTGCAGCACATTTCAGTGCAGAAAACATTCAATAGCTTTATCCTTGAAAATCAGAATTTTCATTCAATTAGAAAAAAATAAGTACACACATTACCAATGCACAGAATGCATATGACACATGATATTTAGGAGAGTCAACTTCAGATAGCTGGCTCAGACTGAAAGACATTTTTAAAAGCCCTCTAGACAGAGACTAGAAGGCAACTATCCTGACTAATGTAGTACCGCAGGCAGCACATTAGAAATTGATGGTCCACCATCCAGCAAGAAGAAAGAAAATGCCCCAAACAACTGTGCTTGAGTTTTCTCCAAGTAATAAATGTAATTGATATATTAAAGTAATGCAATATCTGAATTTTAGCACAGTTTCCCAGTAAACACCAGTTCTGGAATCTTCAGTGAAGCACTGTGAAGTACCATACTGTTAAGAACATTTATTTTTCCAAATACAACCCCACCTTAATTCATTCATAAATATTTCTCAAACCTGCTAATAAGCCAAGATGTATTTATAACAAAATAATCTTATTTCTACTGAAGGGCATATAGGATTTGGGTCAATAACTTGTCTTCATCACACCGTACATTTAGGGAATCAGATAAAATTATGCCTGTAAGAATACAGTTACCTCTAATTGAGAGGAAAAATTTTACTTTGGCTGTTTTGGCAGTCTGCTGCTTCTGAGTGCAAAGAGCACTAAGAATCACTCCCATATTTTTAAACCAAGGACAAACAGGAAGTCAGAAGTACAGAAATATTCCATAGGGGTTGAAATAAGTGTGATGTTAGAGCATGGCAATGCATGCGTTGTTTTTTTTAAAGGAACGTAAAAAGATAAAACTTCAGGAAGACAAAAAGGCTAATGAATTTAGCCATAAATGTGACCCCAAACCCAGCAGATTATGCCTTGATAACATCTACTTATCATATCATATAGTTGCAGCAACAAAGCAGAATCACCTTACTTGGAAGTGTTTCTGCTTCTGGGAAGCCAGAATATGGCAGGCAATTCTAAAACTTTGGGAAGGGAAAAATAAAAAGACGACCTGAGGAATAAAATATAGGAGTGAGGCATTTAGAAACTCTTGACCCTTAGGTGTGCAGTACCAAACTCTCCAGCCAGAAGTTTTGTCAGCCAGCACAGCCTCACTGAGTGAACCAAATTCATCTCGTCCCCGAGTGTGCCGGTGACACACTTCCCCTTTGTTGTGCTGCACTTTGATCATCCTGGAACAGCACCTCACAGATAACAGCTATTTATATTGCCTCCACATGCCACTCACCTCCCTGGTACAAAATAAAGTAATAAATATCTGATTCCATACCTTCCTACTCATGGGATCCCAGTCCATTCACCTACTCAAAGGAGGAAGGACTCAAAGATATTCACCTGGATTACACGCTTGTAGGATTGCAGCCTCGCACAGCTCACGTGGAAGTCAATCACTGCAGTGTTATCGGACAATGTCCATAAAGCCAGCCCAGCCTGGAAGGAGGCCGGGATGTGGCCTTCCTGCAGACACTGCCAACCTCGAGGCATTGCAGATCAAAATAGAAGGTGTAAGCCCTTGGAATGTGCTCATTTTCTGCGACACATTGGAGGGGAGAAAGGAACACAGGTGCACACTTGCTAAGCTGACGACCTGCAGCCCTTCTCTCCAAGAAGCCAGCACATGGATGGGGAGCACAGCGACTCCAACAGTTGTCACTTTATGAACAAATTATGAATAGAAAGAAACATCTTTTAAAGCGCCACCTTGCCAGAAAATACAAATTTTATTCAAACCATGACAATGGATACTAATATCAAACTGCCCTATTCAAACTGGATCAGGAGGCAACTACTCAATTATATGAGATGATAACCCTAACCCCATACTTTAAAAAAAAACAAAACACAAAGCATACATCTTAAGTATTGTTTAGATACCTAATTAAAACTTGTGTCTGGAAATTACCAACAGAACTACCATATAAAACAGTTTGAATTAATTAATTGCAGAAAAAATATATTAGCTATTGAACACTCAATATAAAATTGCTTAATTAGGTTCTAATTCAAAGCTCATTAATGTGAGTGAAAACAGGTTGTATTATGCAGTCATAAATGATGGAGCTGGTGATCTTTTCCTATTCCTATGTAGAAATATTTCAGAAAGAGATACAGAAACTATCTTTATCCATTAGCAATTGTGCCTCACAATGTGCAGCTGAATATGCCTCTGTGTTCCGCAAAATATCAGATTAACTAACTTCTTGGTCTATTGCTTCCAGGACCTGTGAGAACTTCAGCATATTATGAAACAAAAAAAAACCAAACAAACAACAACAAAAAAAGAAGCAGTAAATTATGATTAGAAAAGTGTTGAAACTAGTTCAAGGAACCCTGCTTTACTTGAGAGAGTAAATATAATGTTAAGTAGCAAAACATTAACAGCATAGTCTTTGTTCGATGTTCGCTGTTCTGCAAAGCCTCAGCTAAAACAAAGCACAGTATTAGATGCTAGGATTTTCTCTTTTCAAGCCCTAAATAACACTACCAAGTGGAACACTAAACCTCTTTAAAATGTACAACTGTTCTTTCAAACCACTCAGCCCTACATGTTATCGTCTTTGAACCAACATACGGTGAAGTAATTTGTCATTTGTCTTTTTAAATACAAACTTACATATAGCAGAGGTATTCCTTGTTATATATAGTTTTCTATTTATACAATAAGGACAAAGAACATTCCACGCAAGACAGCAGAGAAGAGAGTTTTGAGACAATTGCAATGTTTCCGTCATTTCAGAAATATCACAGAATTGTTGCCAAGCGAGTGCTCCAAAGTCCACAGTCTTTCTGCAAACCCCTCTCTAACTGCAGAGGCATTGCCATCACAGAAACTCGACTGAATTGCATTTTCTGAAGTACTGCCTCTTTCAGAACAGCACAAAATCAGAACTGTGCCTCAGAGCGAAAAAAAAAAAAAAAAGAGCTAACCCATCCTGCCCACGGGGAAAACAAATCTGACACAGTGGTTACTATTAATTAGCATTCCTATTTGTTCAATACTACATCCAGTTTCCAAAGGAAGCATGATAGGCTGAACTAGGAAAATGTTACTTCTCAAAGCTGCTAGCACCCTATTTCCTGGGCAAACAAGCTGCCCTTCAGTGCCACACCATGCACTGGTGTTCTGGAGAGCATCAAGGTTAACGACTTCCATCTATGCATCCTGCACCTATGTACAGCCTTAAAAAAAAATCAGTTCAACATTTAAAAGACATTTTAAAGGCTTTTTTTCCTGTTAAATGAACCTAAGGAAGCAGCAGCAGAAGAAAGGGGACTGCCTGACAGATGGTCACAAGCAAGCAGGTGACCCCTGAAGCTTTCTAGCTCTCTGCGAGTCAATTATTAATGGGGATTTCTCTTCTTACCGCCCCATCCCATGCAGAGAGGAGCAGCAGCAGCAAAACCTCATTCAGAATGCATCCATCCCCGCCAAGTGACTCGGGGAAGAAGCAAATCAGCAGCGGCGAGCAGATGGTGCGAGCGGCTCGGGATCGGGAGCGCAGCCGAGAGGAGCGCAGCGAGCCCGCGGAGACGGCGCGTCCGAGGAGCCAGCCGCAGGACTTACTAACCCGAGCTCCCGCTAAGATATACCGTGGGAGCTGCAGCTCGCCCGGGCTCTGCACCCCCACGGCTTTGTTTATCGGAAAATATTCAAAATGGAAACCTGACTCCACTGCTAAAAATAGCCGAATTTACTCCAAATCAACTTGAAGTCCCGCTGTCGAAGTGTGTGACAGCAGTGAGCAAATACCTCGTCTTATCTCCAAAAGGCAGCATGTCAAGTCAAGGGGGGGAAATGGCCAGACGAGCTCTTCAGGTCCTNGCTCCCCGGGCAGCGATCCCTCCCTGCCCGGGCTGCACCCCCTCCTCCCTCCCCGGGGAAGGCGCAGCGTCCCAGAGGTGCTCTCCCCACTGGACGGGCTCCTGAGCCCCCCTCCTCGGGCGGAGCTCCGGTCTCGAATACTCTGCGCTCGGCTCATCAGCGCTTAACCCGTGGCCCTCGCCGCTCCGGGGGCCGCCCTTATGTCAAAAAAGGTGATGAACTCACAGGGTGACGGAGTCCTTGAAGAGCAGCTCTTTGTTTTGAGATGACTGAGCACTGACATAACCCGCCCTCCCCAAAGACATCAGATGCTCTTTGAGGCTTCTACCTCACTTCGCAGGGCGGGGAAATAACACAGTTGCTCGCTACTCACGACAAGTTGACCATGTCTGTTTTGAACCGAGGAGAACACAAAATAAATAACTAAAAGCCCAGGACAGGGAGCTCCGGGGCTGGGACAGCTTCCCTGAGCTGCTCGCGGTGCCGGGCGGGCGCTCCCCGCCGCAGAGCGGCCGCGAACCGGGAGCTGAAGGCGAGAACCCGCGGGGAACCGCCGCATGTGCCCTTCGGTGGCAGCCGGACGGAGCTGCTGCGTGGTGGTTTCAGTTCTTGCTCTTTCGAGAGCGGGGGCGGCGGGGTGGGAGTCGCTTCTTTTTATTTTCTTTGGAGGCAGCAAAGTGAAATGGAAAAGAGCGAGGTTTTCCTGTAAAATAGGAACTGCCTCTATCCGCCGCCGCTCCAGTCTTACCTCGTAGCTTTTCTAACAAAGTAAGAGCTGGTGAAGTCGCCGTGATCGTCCAGCCACGCTTCCACCGCTTCCTGCTCCGGCGCGGGAGGAGAGCAGCGCTCCATGCTCCCGCCGCCGCTCTGCCGCCTCCCGCCGCGGCTGCCGGCGCTGCCTTCCCGGCTCGACCCGCTTTACAGCTGCGGTGGCCTGAGCTCCCCGCCCACGCCCCGCTCCCAGGTGTGCGGGCAGCAGGAAGCCCGGGCCGCGGTACCTCAGCGCATCTCCGGCCTCGCCGCCGGTCCCGCAGCGGACAGAGCCGGCTCCACCTCCACCGCGGCCCCGCCTGCTTCGAAAAAGTGTCTTTTTGACAAATCGAGTGTCGCTTTGGAGGGTTCCGCTGTCGGGTGTTAGTGTGTGATCTCTGACAGACCTCGGCCTGGATACGAGTACTAAACCCCTGGCTTTACAGTCGTTCATGCCTACAGTGCGGCTGTTAGATCCCTTTTAGACTCTGAATAAGCACAGCCTAGCTTTGACGATGCTCAACACACAGCTCCCACTTTCTCAAAATTAGACAGCTGGGACTGCAATTTTGGTTAACACTGAGCACCACTTTCATGTATTGTAGTTCCATTCTATGGTATGCACGTGCACACTTTTATAATAATTTATACTCTGCATTCACAATGCACCTTTCACAGAGTCTAATGCATATCTGTGGCTTCCTGTGTTACCACATGCGCAGTGTCTTTGAAGGTAAGATAACAAATAGCAGAATGTTTCAGGGGAAGGGAATCTACAGAGTCTTGCAAATTATTCTCCTGTGTAGTCCATTGAGAGCTATTGTATGAAATATTGTCTGCTGCTCTTAATCCCCTTTCAGGTGTATATAGACTTCTGATACAGAGATATATTTCCTGTATGTAGAGAGGTGGGCTTGAGAAGGGGCTGCAGCAGGAACTTCACAGTTCCTGCACAGTTCCAAAGGGATTCAGTCCATGAGCTCGAGGGAAAAGTTTTATCTTCTGTGTCTTTGTGTCACATCTGTGTGTACTGACTTGGACACATGTATCTTTTGGCTGTGAGAGTTTGTGTGTAATATGAGGCACACAGAAAGGGAGGATTTACATTAATATTACTCTGTTGTGAAGGGAATCTCAGGGGAAATGTTGTACGTGGTGACCAGAGAGCAAATGTGAAGATAAAGCATAAGCCAGTTACATGCAGCACGAGTCAAGCTGCTGTTCAAGGCAAAGACAAATCTTTCAGCAGAGAAATACAGAATTAGCAAGAAAACTGCATAAACAGACAATATGGCAATAAATGAAACAGATGTTTGGTGCCAAAACCTGGAAAGAGTGGTATGTTAGAAAAAAAAAAAATAAACCTGTTGTGTAAATCACAGATTTCTGCTTTAACCATTTCAGAAAAAGAGTTCTGAGGCTGCAGTAGACATGGCAGTTAAAGTTCCTAAGCTAAGCAGTGGTTTTGGAAAATGACACTGTGTTAAAATGCTTGAGTATAATAGCAATGTAAAACATACAATTATAGAATGCAGATTTTGTAAGTAACTGAAATGCCATTCCCTGAATGGTCTCATATGGAATATTGGTCATGGTACTGCTCATCCAGTCTCAAAAAGCAATTGCAGAATCATCAGAGGTGATCTAGACAGGAAACACAAGAATGACCAAACACATGGAAATATCTTTTTTGTAAAGAGGCAGAAAGAGCTTGTTTACAAAAGGAGAAATACAAATATATAATTTAATTACTGGTATTTAAAAAGTAGGATAGTATTTTCTTTCTGTCTCATAGGAGAATAACAAGGTAATGGTCAATGCAATTATGTCAGCTGCAATAGATAGCATCTCATTTCATGTAATTAGGAGTAGCACTAATAGAAATAAGCATTTATCCTGTGGTAACATCCAGTATGCCCCAGTCAGGAGCAGAGGTTGCGCCAAGGAGCACTGTAAACATGTAACATTAAATACCAGGCCAGCTGAGGTGCATCCAGCATCCCTGTACTCCATCCTTAGGCCACAAGGAACTGGGACCTGTGGCTGCAGCTGCTGCTGCTGGGGCCCATATTTAACCTGCAGATAAGACTCAGTGAAGACAATGCAAATTATTGTCTTCCTGATGCTCAGTGGTGAATTCAGTGGCAAAGCAACGGTTCAAAGGATTGCTACCCAAGCAAAGAATAGCATAGTCTTTCCCAAAAGAAATAAAAACGGAACAGATGGGGGGAAGAAATGGATGCCTTCCCCATATCCAATGAATTTCCATGAATAATAATGAACATGTTGTTTTCATTTTTAAGGTGACAGGAGGAGATCAAGGCCAAGCATAACAAAGAATGAATAGTCAAAGTGGAAAAAGTCTTCCATAATTTTGGCCTCCAAAGTGCTCTGAAAAAGCTCCGTGTATCTTAGCTCTCACCCAGCTTTCCAGTTTGTTTCCAGACCTCAGAGGATAGAGTTGATGTGGAGTAGCTCTAAACCTGAGAAGGGCTTGTAGTAATGACACACAAATAAAAATGTCCAGTTCAAGTTTAGAAGCTGCTTGAGAGCTCAGTGTTGAAGCCAGGAAGCTTTTCCGTCAGTAGGCCATGCTATTGCAGGACTAGTGGATGGAAAAATTATTTAGCTGAAATCTTTCATCTGATGTTTTGCAAATATTGTCATGTAAGGTGATAAAATAGTGGGGTTGTTTACTGTATGCTCAAGGCACACAAATTAGAAATTCTGCTAACTCAGGATAATTAGCAAGAATAAATAAGGAAGCATGTAACCAGAGGAAAAGTATTTATGTGATAATTTATGCTCAAAGAACTCTATTTAAATTTATTTGAAAGTAATGTAATTCTATTTCATTTCCCTTTAAAAGAGAAAAAATAGCATTTCAGATGTCAACATTGTTAACTTGTCTGACTTATTCATTAGATGAATTGGAGCAACATTTAGCTTTGCTATGAAGTGGGAATTGGCTGTCTTTCTACCATCTCTTAAATCGGGAAAACAGTTGGTCCCTTTTGGCTCCTAAATCAAGTCTAGGAACTGTACTATAGGGCCAGTGAGGCTAGAATATGATAAGACAGAGGAAACTATTCCACTTCTTTATTAGCCAGCACTTTCATACATATGCAGTGGAAGAATCCTAATACTAGTGAGGCAAGTTTCCATTTCCCTTCCATTCCATTGCATAAGGACAGTGAAATAGTAACCAAAATCCAATTATTTTAAAATCTAATAGTTATTTAGTGATGAAAACACTAAATTATGAGAATGTCTTATAAGTTTATTCTCTCAGTCCTTTCCAAATAATTGCTGGAAATGTTTCTCCAGAGCTGCTCAGCAATTGCATAACCTGCCCTCTCCTCTGGGATAACAGTGCATATGTCCTACAGGAAGCCATGGAAAATAGTAGCTTCCTCCTATTTTGATTTAAATGTGACTGAGCATTTGCGTCAATCAAAGTACCAGGCAAAATTATTGTTCACGTCAGGAAAGCAGCAGCTTCTCAAAGCTGTTTGTAATGCATGGATATTTGTCTGGAAAACACTGTCAAACTTGATCTCCTGGAAAATGTAAGTTAGGATTTGAGTTTAACATATTAGCATTTGGTTTGTAAATCTACCGTATACTCAAATTTTAGCTTTTTCTGATTTCTATTGGAAGTCTCAGGATAAGTTGGAAAGCTGTTAGTAAGTCTCTCCCTTTTCCCCAGCCTTCTCTCCTTTAAGCTAAGTAATGCCACATCTTTCAGTTCTTCCTCAATCATCATGCTTTCCAGCCCTCCGATCATTTTCTCTTTGGGCATTCCCTAGATTGTCTATCCTATTCCTGCAGTGTCTCACCAAGCTAGAATTAAGTAATCCGTCTGAACACAGATCAAATCCCAATGAAGTGGAAGGAATGTTTTGGGTTCCTTGAAAGCGCTGTTCCTGCTAATACCATCACCCTTGCTCATGCCTTCTTGGCAACAGCCTGATATTGTTGACTCCTGTACTCTCTGTTCCCTTTGTTTAAATACTTGCCATGTACTCAGGTGCTGTCAACATTTTTAATTTCATCCTGTGCTTGCAATACATCTCCATTTTATCAAGCTGAATTCTGTGCCTGTCCTGCGATGTGTACTTGGCCAAGCTTAGTGCAGGGTTGCTGAAGGGCACTGGTCTGTGATAGGGTTGATCACTGCGCAGTGATGGGGTTTGATGCAGGTAGGTGAAAATGTAAGTGGATAATGTATGCATAGGGTTTGGAGGATTTTGCTAGGGAGATAGAGGGTAAGTAGGAAATGTGTAGTGGATAGAATGCAGTAAAATGGAGATACTGATGAAAATAATCTCATACCTAATTGAATACAGCTGTGTTAATTACTGCCTTTAACAGGCCACAGCCGGATCCAGTTGGGTTGGGTATTATAAAAAAGCAGGTTAACTAGTTGAGGAGTCAGATGAAGTCTGGTGGCTGTGGTATAAAGAGCTGCTCAGGAAGTCATGCCACAAGGTATGAAGCTTTTTGTGATATAGCAATATCCAAAGAACCTTTGTAACAACAAATGGGGACCCTGACGTGATCCCATGGTGATTTGGGAGAAAGG
>VYZP01003538.1:0-11163 GCA_013400635.1 Hypocryptadius cinnamomeus
TTTTTCCAGAAAATATGACAGTGACACTTCACCAAAAGGGTTTTCAAGCTCTGGAACAGGCTGCTCAGGAAAGCTCTGGAGTCAGCAGTGCCTGGAAGTGTTCAAAAGAAGTGTAGCTGTGTCACTCAGGGACTTGGTTTAGTGGTGAGCACAGTGGTGCTGGATTAATGGCTGGACTCGATGATCTTGGAGGTCTTTTCCAACCTACATGACACTGTGACTCTGTGATTCTAATGAGTGAGTCCTGAGCACAGAGTGAGGGTGCAGCGTTAGTGCACCAAGCCCAGCCTGACTGACTCATGCAAAACTGAGCTGAATAAATCCCAGAACAGTGGGATTGCTGCATGACAAAAATTTTTAGCTACATGACAACCCTGTGGCTGGGACCTGAGAGGGTACCTGTGTCCATCAGAGCACGATTCCTGTACAGCACTTGCTAGGAGTCAGCTGTGGTGCCTAACACTACACACGAGTCTCCTCTCCCTGCACAGCTCACTTTCTTCTTCTCATCTGCTCCACCCAAGCAGGGCACTGTGGTGTGGTGAACGAGGTCATACAGCAAAGTGACTACTGCCAAACACCATGTATGAGGCATTAGGCCCAGTACTCACGTGAATTAAGAGAAAAAACTACTTTTACTTTCCTAGGCTTATTCCTATAATTAATTAATATCTCAATCAGTCAAGAAGAGGCAAAGACATAACAGTATTTCAGTGCATTCCTTGGGGAAACACTGCACAGAGACAGCACAATTAATTTAGACAAGATCCGTTTAGATAGCAAGTTAATTTTAATGGCTAGAAATAGACAGGAGAACCATTTTTCAGAAAACACCAAGAAAGTAAAATTTCCTTTTCCCTTACCTGTTGTCTGTCTCCATTAAACATGCTTTTGTTTGAAGGCAAAGACAAGGAAAAAGCATAGCAAAACCTCTGTTGAATTTCTGCAGATTTCTGGGGCATTCAGGCCAGGTAATAGAGAAACTCACTGCTCCTTTACTGCGTAGGCAAATTTGTCCCCCAGCTCATCTACACATTGAAACCGTATCAAAGCCTGAAATTGCACAACGTCTGGCTTAACTATATTAAAATCAGTTCTCTTATGTCCTCCCAGTATTAGAAATACAGCTTGCCAGAGCTAAGTCAATTAATTAATTACTTTTTTTTTTTTTGCCTGTCTTGCAGTGATCTGACTGAACATAGGGGTGGGGGGCGGGCAGGGGAAATAGCAAATAATCCTCATTCAATTTATAAGCAAAGTAGGTTACTGTAAAGTTGTCCTTGTCATGGAGTGCCAAAGTGCAGTATGCAGTTCTCGCCTCCTTGTGGGTTGCCATCTGCCATTGCACCTCCCTCTCCTTCCTCTGGCTCCCTGTTGGGGTAAGGTTGATGTCAGAGGCTTTGGCAAGCAGTGGAAAAAAAAATCCAATACTGTGAGTTTTCTACAGGCCAGTGCAGTCTGCTTCTAATATTGCTTCAGTCTGTGCCTTCAGGAAATAAAATTAAACACAGCTTGTGCTGCTCTCGGGTTCAATCCCTAAATCACTGTAAAACAAGTGCACTGGAGAGCCTCTGTTTGGCCCGGAGATGGGGTTGCTGCAGGGAAACGTTCTGCATTCTCATACCACACTGCAACACTCAGTGACTGTGCCACACTGTAGTGAAGCTGGGCTTTCAAATTTGAATAACCCATCTTTGGGCATTTAAGAATTGCTTCCAGTGTTTGATTTCAATAACTGCACCTCTTAACAGCTCATGGGAGGCTCTTTCTTGCGGTGTGAAGTTCTTCTGCCTGTGTTTGCACAGGTCATTCATTACACTCAAGCGCAGATTAGGCTCCACTCAAGGAGAATTTCACTTTGAAATCATAAGACAAAATGGGATCTGCTGATTGCCATACAATAACCAAAAAATCGGAACTGGAGAAAATATCTGCTTTCTACCTCCCCAGTCAGCTTCCATCCAGGCTGCTTTTGCAGCATGAAATAAAAGTCCTGAGTGTTACTGACCAAGATCACACATTCTCTGAAAAACAAAGCAGATTTCAATAACTGTTTTCTGCTATAGCTTACCCCAACGATGGTGTTTCTATGAAAGGAAAATTAACCAACCACAAATGAAGATGATGCCTCTGTTTGTCCAGGAAATCTCTCTTGAAGCTATCTCAAACCCACTTTTGCATCCAAATGGGTATTTGCTTTCCTGGCTTTTTTTTTTTTAAGGAAAAAGAAGCAGGACACAGTATAAGCTTACTAGTTTATGAAGTGCTCATTAATATTTAATTTTATGCTTATGCAAGACAGAGCCTGAAATTTTTGGCCAAGATTTTTTATCAGTAAAGACCATGACATTCATGTCAAATACAAGGTCTGAATGCTGGCCAAAAGAAATGTTCAGGAGAAGCTCTTTTATGTATATGGCTCCATCATTTCATTCTCACATCACAGTGCAACAGAGGGAAATGAAGTCCAATGAGTTTTTAGGTAACTCTTGTTATAACCTATATTTTATTCTATTTTAAGTTTGTAAAAATGTAATTTTAAATTAAATAGACATGTCTGGCTCTTTGGAGTTAAGCAGGCAATTAATAGAAACCAGTGCAATCTAAGCACCCTGACTCACGTTCCCAGAGGCAAAGAGCTGCTGTGGCTTAGGATGCTCTATTTTTCAGATTAGTTCTCTCACAGCAGTGTCAGCAATAAAATGTTTGCACCTCAGCCACAGCAATGCCAGAGCAGACATATCACTGAAAATTAATCTTCATCAGAGGTTTAAACAAGTATACCTGCACCAGCTCAGGAACAAAGGTTTTCTTCTTCCAGCTCCTCTACAAATGTTATATCTAGGCAGTGGGGCAAGGATGACTTTTGGGGACAGCAGGACTGGTTTTTTTCAGAGCTTCTCTCTAGGGGCTGTGCAGCCAGTGGGTGCAGGACTGGGTGTCAGCATCCATGGCAAGATATTTCCTCAGGTCCCTGCTCAATATTTCTGTCAGAGCAGGGATTAACAAAGAAAGGAAAGGTTTTCCTCCAAAGTTCACTGAATGACTGTCCATTTTCCCAGACAAAAGGCAGCACTTAACCCCATCATCGCACTGAAAAGGAATATTCTTGAATGAACCCTCCCACAAAAGTGGCTTATTTTATGTGAGGTGTAAAAAGATTTCACGCTAAGATAAATTGACAATCATTTGCCACGATGCAGCAACCTTCTCCTTTCAGAGTCATTCATGCAGCTTTGCCCTGGGCAATATATATAGATCTATCTGTCCCACGGCTATAAGTCTTCACAAATCTGCCAGGCATCCAGCTCTAATACCCTTCACATGAGGCTACTGGTTCAGCTTGTATCTATTGCTTAATCAATGAGCAATGAAACTCCAGCCACTGCTGAACTGCTGCTTCAGCTAATAAAGCTTTGGTCTGCTTTGCCAGAGTATCCTAATTAATAATAATGAAATAATGTAAGTAGATCTGATATATGTGGAAGTTGTACTTTTTTCTTTTACCAAAATGGAAACTCAGTAAGTCTTGGAGTTTTATTCCTCACTGAATTACTCTTTAATTGGACCTGTTTGCCTCAGCTGCTATTTGTAGCTGCAGCTCTCCCTCTACTCAATGTAGAGGGAAATCTTTAACATCACCACCTACAGGGCCGCAACGTCCTCTGCGGCAGACTGTAAAATACCACCATCCATCCCTGGGTAGAGACAGATTTAATACCCATCCTTTGCCCCAGTGGGTTAGAAAAACTGACTGGTGGTGCTGCACCTTCTCTGGACTGACAAAGATAATAGCAGCAGGCTTGGTTTGCACCAGTAGCAGACTGTAAAGGGACTGGCAGCAGCCTCATAAACACAATACCAGTAACAAATATCAATAATTTGTCATGTATTTCTGTTCCCTGTGCCTCTGCTTTACAGAGGGCACTGAGCTGAGCCTGTGCATGCTAGAGAAATCTCTGACCAGGCTGTAAAAGATCCTTGGACCTTAGCACACAATAATAAAATTAACAAAGACAGTTTGGGGAATCTGCTCTGAAACAGCTCAATTCCTGCCTCCTGAGGTCCTGAAGATTAAATAGCTACTGGAGAGCCAGAAGCAATGGAGGCCTGTTGAGATAGGTGAGCATACCTGCCCTGCAAATAGTGGTTTCTAGATGGACTTCCAGAAAGAGTTCTGTGGAAAGAGCTGCAGTGACACAGAGGTAAGGGCTCTTACAGAAACACTGCTCAGTGGCTGAGGGGAACGTTTGGGATTATGGCTTTTGTCTTCCTGAGTCACTCTTACATGTGATAGAGCCCAGCTTCCCTGGGCATGGCTGAACACCTGCCTGCCCATGGGAAGTGGTGAATTAATTGCTTATTGTGTTTTGGTTGTGCACGTGGCTTTTGCTTTGCCTATTAAATTGTCTTTGTCTCAACCAATGACTTTTCTCACTTTTACCCTCCTGAATCTCCACCCCATGGTGCTGGTAGGAGACTGAGTGAGCGGCTCTGTGGGGCTGAGTTGCCAGCTGAAGTTAAAGCACAACCACCTGTAAAATCAATTTGTATTACACAGAGGATAAGACAAATTTTGTACTATCTATCATAGTGAATACTCAAGAGAGAAACAAGCAGGCTTTATAAATACTATCAAACTGACAGCACAAACGAAAGAAGGGAATTATTAGCAGAAAATAGCAGGTCAAGAAGAAAGGACTCAAGCTTTAAGGGGAAAGTTTAGATTACAAAAAGTGCTTCATGGGGCAATTAGACAGTCATATGTATATAACTAACAACAACTGAAAAATATGTATTTTGATTGTTTAAAAGTTGCCATTAGAGTGTGTCAGAGCAAACCCCTTGACCTGGGTTAACTATATGATGCTTTTTATCCCCAATCGTCTTGTTCTGTTTATACTGAACATTAAGNGCCTGCAGTAGCACAGAATGAGACATCCATTCGGCTCATGGAATTAATAAAGACAGCTAATTGGAAAATAGCTCTGGTACCTGAGTCACCTTGTACCTGCTATTTTACATCTTTTGCAAAGTAGGCATAAAAATGCTAATATGTAGTCAGAATAAAATGTCATTATTCTGGCTGTAGTGAGCTTCACACTTATTTTACTGTGTTGTCAATTTCTGCATATGGCAGTATCAAATCCACTTCTCTTGCTCTATGTATTTAAGGAAAGTTTAAAGAAAACAGAAAATGTCTTTGTCAGAAGGCCATCCTGTCCTTTAAATGCATGGAAAAGGACTGAGTGATCTCAGTTCTGACACTGGTATCTATCTTTTTACATACATTATTCCCCTCCCCAGGGAAGTCAAATAGGAATAATAGTTTCCTCCTTCTACATTTTTTATGGATCCCATGCCAAAAGTACATGATGGGGTTTACTTTGGATTTTTTTTTCATTAATATCTGCAATGTAATCAGTGAAGTCAACAGTACTCTAGAAATAGGGATGCAGTCTTATCTAAATAGCTTTTTTTGACAATAGAGTAAAGAATTGGAATGGATTCACATTTGATAATTTGTTTTCTCCACATGGACAGCTTTTCTTGTTGTAACAGCACTTCAAACATAATGCATTTAAATGGTTACTGTGTTACAGCTTTTTCTGCTTTTCTGAGAAAAAGTAGTTGATGTTCTTATCTAAAAAAGAATAAAGGTTAAATGTGATTTCACGAAGAAAAACACATTTCTTTTCATAGCAAAATAATCTTAAGGCAGGACAACCTTGAGTTCAAACTAATTGGTAAGATTCCCTCAAATTAGTTATGGATTGTCACTGTCAAAATCTGTTTCTTTACAGTAGCATGACATTTTCCATCCCTTAAGTTCTCACAGGAACATACATAAATTTTGATGACAGAGCTTTCAGAAAGCCTGTAAGATACACGTCTAAATTGTGGCTATAGTCCTAAACTATTTTTCAGAACTAGAAAGGATAATACTGTAAAATCAGGCCATTTCAAGTTAGCAAAGACAAGTGCTCAAACCAGTTCCTTAAAAGGCTCAGAACTGGGAGTGATAAGGGCTGATTAAATTAATTAGCTCTGGAAAACTCCCAAAGACTTTCACGTGTTTCTTATGCAAAAGAGATAAAACTCCGAGATAATTCCAACTTTCCTACATTCATGAAAGATAAGTATACCTAGAGTGCCTCCTGCTTTGGAAATGCTTTTGAAGAGCACATTCTACAGATATATAAACTACCTGGTACTGTGCTTCTCCACGTTTATGCTGATGTGAATAAAATCTGGAGCGTCTCCTCAGAATAAAGCCTGTCTAAGTGAAACCCAGAGTAAAGCCTTAAGTAAGCCTTAAGTCTCTCCTCCCATTTAATGATGAAGTCAATTTTCTAAAAATGTTTAGTTCACATTAGTCAGTGTATTGTTCTAATAAATAATTCCTTAATTGACTTTACAACATTATATGAAAGACTGACAGTTAATAAATATTGCAGTTGTATTCAGTTCAAAAATAATAACATCCTAAGGACACTGTGGGCATCTGTCAGATGAGTGAAGAAAGATAAATGAGGGTATGTATCATTAGCCACTTAAATGCCACAGCCCTATCTGTAAACTAATGAGAATTCATTACAAAGGTACTAGAGAAAAGCAGATTACCTTGGATTTATGGAAAGGTAAATCTGGTTTTGCTTATTGTCTGTTTGCTTGTTTTCAAAGTCCTTGCAAATGAACAGCCACCACCTTCTTTACAGTGCTTTTCTAGTTTTCTCCTCTTTGTGGTTGAAAAGATTAATATTGGATCTGATTCAGATCCAATAGAATCTATCGAGCTGCTTTGTGAAACACCTGAGCTTAATGCAGGGATGCTTCTTCATTTGCATTCTCACACAACCTTAGCAAGTGTCAGCTGGTCACGTAGGAGAGGACTTTTGAGTGCCCACTGATGGTGTATTCCCTTTAACATGGATGATTTTTCTGGAAATGTTTTGCACTGACCTGAAAATGAAGAAGGGCTGGCAGAGACTGTGATAGTGGACACGTAAAACTGGGACAATCACCTACAAAACCTTGGAATCATATAGTCCTGAAGGTTGGAAAGACCTTTAAGATCATTGAATCCAACCACCAACACAGCATGGTCAAATCCATCACTAAATTCTATCACTAAGTGCCATGTCTCCATATTTTTTAACTTCTCCAGGGATGGTGACTGCACCACTTCTCTGGGCAGCCTGTTCTAATGCTTGATTACTCTTTCAGCGAACAAATTTTTCCAAATATCCAATCTAATATGATATCTAGGAAAATATGAAAACAGAAATTAGTTAAGAGTCCAGTGTGAAATGGCATGCAGCACCAGAACTTCTCAGAGCATCCAAGCCCTGCACCAGCATTTCTCATTTTTTCAGGTTTAAATAAAGAGTAACCGGGTTTGCAGTGAAAATTCTAGCTCCCAATTTGATCAGATATTGGGAAGTACAAATAAACATGTGCTGCAAGGGTACAGATGAACATGTGAGTGAAGATGGGAAGTGCATGGAATGGCATTTCCATCTTCTTTCTGCCCCATCAGGGCTTGCATCTTTTTTTCTTGCACAATGAAATATGAATTCCTTTGGAGAGGGACTTGCTGAACTCTATGGATTGTTTTGGTGACTGAGGCCAGGAGGAGGAGTGTGATGCCCTCTGAGGCAAGTGAAAGTGCCTCTGAGGCAGCTGGATGTATTTGTATGGGAAACTGGAGGCCTATGGACAACTTTTGAAGTCAGAAAGCCTGGGCACTGACCTCTGTGCTGTAAGGCATGCACAGGTTCTGTGTTCATACAAGAGCTCCCTGTTGGACAGGAGCTTCTTACCACCTAGATGCTGTGTGCTGTCCATCAAGGTCTGTCAGAGGAAACCTCATTCCAGTAATCCCTGCTGACACAGTTAAGGACTTTATAGCACTGATGTAAATTGCAGCAGTCTGGCAGCTGCTATAAATTGTATCCAAGTTGGGCTGGATCAATAAAATCCAAAGTCTCCTTGGATTCTGCTCTTTCTCATACCAGGAAGAGGCTCTAAGATTTGTCCTTATTCTTCTGTCTTAAATGGGGGTACCATGGCAAAAAGAAATAGGACAATATAAGTTCAGTGTAAAGCATGGAAACTGTTGGCCATGGTTTCCCCAGTCAGGCCTAAATCTGTACATGTTCCCTGCCTGGTTATGACTGTAGCTGGTCCCTTCATCTCCACCCCATACTGAGTTGTCCTGTTAAGAAAGAGAGCAGTTCAGCAGTTCAAGTGCTCACTGGTGAGTAGGAATTTTGCTGCTCCCTCTTAAGGTTTGTTGTACACGAAGAACAAATTCTCTTGCCTGCAGTATTCTGGCAATGAGTACTTTTTGCAGATTGATTAAATGCTTCAGCTTTGCTCAGTCTATTAATCTCAGCAGCCATTTATTGCTTCATATACTACAGTGCATTGGGGATTATCTCTTAAGCACTGTGTGTAGAAGGCATGTAGCAGCAAGGTACAAATCTTGTGTCTTGGAAATGCTTCTCTGGAAATAATGAAAAGCAGCTGTCAGTAAGAACCAGGATGGTTTGTATTGGCACTGGATGCCTCAAGATTTTGTCATCAATACTGCAAACTCCAGTGCTCTACATCACTTAAGTGACACTGACTCAGAATCCGTGGGTTAGCGTAATGTACTGCTGCTGCTGCACCCTTTCTTGTCTGCTAATTCCCAGTGATACCTGACCCAGTGGAAAAGGGACTTGCAATGGTGCAAACTTCCTAGAACAACATGAGCAATTGCTGCTGTGTGTTGGCTGGAGCGTTCAGCCTCTTAATCCTGCAGACCAGTGGACTCTTATCACTCCCCTCCAATGCTGCAGGTATTGTTATTTTGCATATTAAGCACATGCTTGAAGGTAGTAAGTGCATCCTAGTGGACTAAGCAAACATATATCAACTGTGTTAGGAGGAAAGCTACCAGCATGAATAAACCACAGCTCTTACTTTATCCTGAGTCTTTAAATATCTTTTTTTCTTTTGTTGTGCAAAAACTGATGCTTAGCTAACAACATGAGTAGGAGTGGAACTATGCCAGTCTGCAGCAGCCTCTTGGCTCTTCAGCCACTGTTACTGACTTTGAGACATCATCTGTCACTCCCTAAATCCTTTTCTTGATTATTTGCTTAATACTGGATTTTCTTTCATTTCAATAATATAAAAACAAATAGGCACATGCATCAGGATGAATTAACTCTGAGTTTACAATATAGTTAACCAGGTTGTGTTTATTTCTAGTTATTTGAATGGGTTCATGTAGCACTTATTTTAGAGGGCTTGATACCCACTGGGCAGTGGTGCACATGCACAGAGAGAAAAGACTGTAACCAGAGTGTTTTGATGCTCCTTGCTTTCTGGCTGCTCTGTTTATCCCGCTCTAACACACTGGAACTTAGATGGTCTATTTATGCTCATCTCGTCTCCCTTTCTGCATTCCTAAGTCCTTGACTCTTTGCCTTGCTAGCCCATAAGGGTGTTTTACCTATCTTATCTCTTCTGATGACACATCTTCCAGACTTAAACCCGTTGACTTACTGGAAATGATGGAGTAGAAAACAGAAAGTAGTTTTGAAGCTGAACACCTAATGAAATTGACAGGGTGATTGGAAGACCTCTGAAAACAATACAGATAAAATCAGCGATTCTTAGCACCTGGCCAGGCTACAGAGCTTCCTGACAATCTACTCTGGCAGTGACATGGACAGAGTTTAGGACATGAAGGAGACTGTGATGTCTTCCAAGAGCCCAAACAGGAATTCTCTGTCTCCCAGAATGGTGACATTCTTTGTGCTCACACCAACCTCAGCCCTGCATCTCTGCTGCCTGAACATTCAGGTCACCAACAGCCCAGCTGGGAGTTTTGTTTCTCCCCAGCTCCTTGCCATCCTCATGTTACTGCTTCCCTCCAAGTCTTCAAAATGCTTCTTGACTACAGTCAAGCAAGCCCCCAGCTTGGTCCTATTTCCCTGTCCAAAAAAGCCCCAAATGCCTATCCCATGACACGCGTATTTGCCACACAGCTGGCTTCTCCTTTTCAACATTGACCTCAGTTCCCCACACCACTTATTCTGATCCTCATAATATTAAATCGATTTTTGGGTTTCTTAACTAAAATTTAAGGTTACCAAGAACAACCCATGTATGATTATCTAATGTATGATTTGATGAGGAAGGTATTAACGCCAAAAATTTGTGCTGGCTTTTTGCATCATCCTGTTAATTCTGATTTAGAATTTAACATTATTAATTTTCTTTCTTTTCATCCATTAGTTCAGTGATAGCAATGGGGGGAAGATAAATTTTTTGTAGCTTTTTTGTCCCAAATTTATAACTTTATTTGCTTTAAAATTGTTTTCTTTTATTTGACAACAGCCATAAATGAATTTTGCTTCCCTTTCCCTTCCTATATGAACAGGAGCCCTAAGTGTTTCTGCCTTCACCAGTGCATTTTAAAGTTCTGTGTGGTGGTCACGTCCAAAAGAGAAGCAAGCAAAGCACTTGTGCAAGTGCAAAGCACAGCCCTCCCATGATTATTCTTGAGTGCAGAACAGCCAGAGCGGCACACCAAAAATTAAGTGCTGCTGTGAAGTTTCTCACAGCAGGGTGGGGTCCCCTTTTCTCCATTCCCATGCCAGTGACCCAGCATGAACCTCATCAGTTTTAGGGGTCAGAGAAGACTATCTGTGGTAAGAAAACTTTAGAGAGAATCCGGACAAAGTCATATCTCCAAAATTGCCCAAGATTTTGAACAGCACCATAGGTCATTGATGGGGATGAACAAAACAAAACAAAACAAAAACCAAAAACAAACGAACAAAAAACCCCAAAAAACAACAAAGAAAACAAACCTGAAACCCATGAACCACCCTTTCTTAGTTTTGCCAATTCAGCGCCTGTAACATCCCTTCAAAGCACCAGGCTTAACCATTTCACAGTTTTACATGAACTGAAAAGTAAAAGGTGAAATAAAGTTCAGGGATCTCCTGGGAGTCTACAACCCTCTGATACATGGAATGTTTCTCATACTAGAGAAGGTGAAGGACAAGTGGAAGTCAAAGGCACAACAGCAAAGAAAGAAATGTAAAGTGCTTAAAGAAAGAAAGAGGGATTCAATCTGACCTGGCATCTGCCAGAAGACAC
>VYZP01003539.1:1378-15628 GCA_013400635.1 Hypocryptadius cinnamomeus
TGGGTTTGAATGTGTGTGTGTGTGTGTGTTTCATTAAGTCAAATCATTCCAGATTTAAAGAGCAGTCAAGCAAACACCTTGGCTGGCAGTGACCTCCAGAAAGGCAAGGGCAGACAGACCAGAATGAGCAGCAAGAGGAATCACTATACCTCAAGCACAGTCACATTAAATATTTAATAAATAATCTAACTTCCTTTCCAGCTCCATTTTATTTTCCTGTCATGTCCTTGTCAATCTGTCAAGAAACAGCAAGAATATTTCAAGACTAAAGTTTGGGCTGAGTCAAGTTGCTTATATCCCTTTTCTTAATTATGCTACTGTCATCCAGTTGATCAAAATCAGGCCAGAGAATCTGGACCCAAGGCTAGATGTATTGATGACATATTGAACAGAGAAGTCCAGTTGCTCACAGAAGGTGGTTTCCTGAAAAACACAGTAACACACTCCTTCCTGAGAACATCTCTTTGAGTACTCTGTAGAAATACAGATGGGACTTTCATAAGAAAAGGAAATGTCTTTGCTTAAAAGTGGTGTGTCAATATTATCCTTCTCAATAATAATACATAGGTTGAAAATACAAGAATGACATGAAAAGTTCTCAAACACTTGTCTTGTGCTTTGTGTCCAATCCCTTGTGTCTTTCAGAGTCTCACAGAAAAAAAACTAAGAGGGTCTACTCTGAAATGACAGAATATCTCATCCACTTAATGAAAGGTAAATGTTTCCATCATTAAACATCTCAAAAGGTGTGTCATGGGCATGCTATGAGTACAGATCATTGGAATCCACAAGAGGGAGATAAATTATCGAGCAGAAAATGTCTCGAAAAATCATTGGGAGAACAAGACCCCATGCTGCAGTAGGGGACAAAAACCCCAACATCCTCTCTAAACTCAAATCTGATGACAGTATAAACCCAGTGCATGAGAAAGATGCAGATGTGAGTGTACACTGAAGTCCTTACAGTTCTTGCTGACAGCATGCTGAATTTATCCTCTGCCTACATGACACATGGTACAAGTCATGGATCTTTCTGTTGGAATAGAATATTCACAATCTGGTTTAAAACAGTAGCTGAAGCATGTCTTTCTGTCCTTCCCCCCAGTTTAATAGGGTTTTTCACACTCCAGTTTGAGTTACCTTGTTCAGTGAACAGATGGTATGTCAATGTACTTTCATTGAAATTACTTGGAAAACAGAAGGCTGCCCCATGCAATTTTTTTACCACATCTTCTACATACTGTTGTTTTCACCTCTGAACTATTAACATGTTTTTTTTCATTTTAGATGCCAGTGTCACACCTATAAAAATGGTCAGGAAGGACAAATGTATAGGGATAGGTGTACACTTAGAACTTTTATTCTGTCAAATTCATTCCAGCAACAGTAGATTTCCAGAATCAATACTGACTGACAGCCAGTCCTTCTAAATACCAGCATCCTCATGAATCAAATATACTCTATATCACACTGCACCTGCACAGACAACATAAGAAAAGCAAAACCCTGAGACCTTCAATTAGGCACATCTATGATTGATGTGCTTAGTTCACTGTATACACAAATGCTGAAAAATTTGTTCTTAATATCCTTCCCAATTTTGTAGGGAATGCAGCAACTATAACAAATCCATCTACATATTTGTGAGACTGATAATACAAGCCTCTTCACAAGAAAAGAGGTATTTCTCCATTCTCAGCTAGACAAGTTATCAAGTCTCAATCAGAGCAAGGACATTTCATTCCTGTTAATACTTCCTGCTTATCTCTAGCGATGCTAACAAGATTCTGACCTTGAATCAATGTCACCAGTCGCCAGCCAGTGGCAGCAGACCCATTTGTTCTGTGATTTTGTACAAAGAGCCACATTATTGTATGACCTAAATGCTTGAGAAAGCCTGCTGTTCTTCGACTAAATGCAAGAAAGAATCCTCACTGGAGATGGCGGTGGAATGCAACGTTACCTTCCAAATCACTTGGCATTTCCCTCCAGTGTGCAGCATTTCCCTCCAGTGCCCTAGGTACATCAATTTGCTACACACCTTTCTGTGTGATTCCTCTAAAACATGGAGGAATGTCCAGATCCAACATAACTGGGAACATTCAGCATCTATGCATGAACACCACCTGGATCTCAATTTCACATTTAATTAGGGAGTTGCCAAGCTCTATGTGGAATTCCTAAAGCCAAGGTCTTCTTGCAGAAAGTACAAAATCAGGTATTCAGCACAATGTGCAGAGACTGGGTCAAGCCTAATCCAGCTGACTGCAGGATGATCTGAAATCCTGTCTCTCCTCTGGGCCTGAAACCAGTGCTTCAAGCATCCTTCCACGTCTGTAACCTGGTTAGAAATGCAAGACTAAAAACACCTCCTGGATTTTTGATACCAAGCTGTCCTAGTGGCTGTTGATCACATTTTCATGGAAGCCAAGAAGTTCAGGTTTCAGGGGCAGATTTGTCTTGTCTTTATTCCAAGACAACCCACTCTCCCAGGCAAGAGTGTGAGCTTCTAACTGTGGACTCCAGAGTCCATTCAGGTGAGTGCACCAAGTGGCTCTAGTAATTTTTTTTTTTGTTAATGTAGCAACAAAAGAATGATCAAGCCTAATCCAGAACAAAGCTCATTGTAAACTTCAAACCTTGTAAAGCTCCAAACCAGAATACACATGCTAACATTTTTTCATTATTTTCTTATATATTTGTTGAGTACGGACAGGTGGTTCTTTAACAGCCCTCCTCACTCCTGAGCATCTTAAAGTTTCCCATTTGTACTGATCATTTGAAAAAGAAAAGAAAAAAAAATTAAAAGTACTAACTGAAAATAAGAGAAAAATCAGTTCCTGACTTTTCTGGAAATTATTCTGATTTCCTTAATGAGTGAGAAGGTTTAAGCACTAGATTATTAACAATCTTTACCAAGCAATGAAAGTAAGCTGTGAGATTTTATTTAGCCATCCTTGGTATTCAGAAAAAAAAAACAGTATGAGTGGCTTCCATTCAATGGTTGGTGCCAATTATCTATGTTGGATACAGCATTCTTCCTTCACAGTGTAGGCAGCACCAGTGAAATCAGTTCTGGGTATTTCATCTAAAGAGACAAGCCACTACACTGAGCCCAATTATTGGCATTCCCAGCTATGTGTCAAGAGGACACTAGACATGTTGAATAAGCAATTCACTCAATGCTTGCACTGAAAAGGAGTAGTGTTTTAAAGTCATGTGATAGACTACCCAGTTTTTGCACCTTTCCAGACATTTAAGAGGAAAGCAGTGCTGTTCTTTATTTTGAGCACTGTCTCATTTCAGACAATTGCAAACTATGTCAGCAAACTGCAGTGCAGGCATATTCAGAGGTTTCAGTCAATTACTAGGGGCAACAGAGCCTTGATAATTATTTTCACTTTTCACCTGCTCAACCAGAGTAGCTGAAAGAGATCAATTTCATGCTGCAACTGAATTCCCAAAAGGACCGGAAGCCTCTGGTTGTACACACTCAAACACGCAGCTCAAACACAGCATCTCATTCATATGCTCTAGAAGGCCTTTGGGAATAAGAACAGCACTGTCACTTAAATGTGTGATTTACACCTGCAAGTCAACTAGCAGTGTTAACACACTTGGAGATCAATCCTATAGTGGTATATCATAGCAGACCTTTCATTTGTTCATTTTTACTGTTTTAACATCCAGCTTAATGTAAAGAAAACCTTTGTACTCAGTCAGACATCATATTTCAAAGCAAAGTACTTTCCACACTCTGTAATTCCACTGTGTAATTGCAGTGTGGAACTTGTCATTTCAGAACACTGAGGTGGCCCACAGTGCAGCTGAGTTCAAAAGAAACTTTGTGCAGGCAAAGTTCAGAGGTGGTGCCCAACGTGACTGCCTAGATGCAAGCGCTTTCTCAGGAAGCTCCTTGAAGTACTGGATGATCAGGGAAAAGATCGTTCAAGAAAGTGAATCAAAAGAATCACTTTCTGTAAATTCTGATTTGATGTACTCCCTCAAATGTTTGCTCCTGCTAGTTGTGAGTCACAGGGCTGCTCAGGGCACACTTCTGGCTTAGTCTGACATGCTCGTCCCTGTGTTTTGCCAGACGCACCAGCACTAACTGTAATTATGAGCAACATGGGTGTTGTACAGTTTTGCCCAAGGTAACCTCCGTGAACCTGCTATCCTTCCTGTGACTGACAGATTGTATGTGCATGGGAGTCCTTAATAAAATGGATATCAAGTGTGTTTACACAAGCTAATTGCAGCCAATAGACCTGACCAGACCCAATCTAAGTGATTTCCTCTTCTGTCCTTCCTCTGATTTCTTACTATCATCTCCCCTACAGGGGATATGGCAGAGTTATCTTTGAGGGAAGGCAATGCTATCTCTGATTCAAAAAGAGGTATTGTTTGTATTTTTCTAAAAGAATACAAATAACTGAGTTTGACAATCCTTCTAGTAAACCACTGCTCAAAACACAATCCAAGGGCTCCAGCAGAATATCTTATTTCCCATTTGTTTTGTATGAACTATATCAAGCTTAAGCACATGATGATTAAATTTTAAAAAATAGAGAACAGTCCACTTGGAAATTTTACCAGTTGAGAGAGGGTATTTTCCTTTGACTTTCTCTATGGTGTACCGAGGCAAGAAATGTAAAAAGGGAAACAAAAAGACCAATTGTCTAGAGGATAGATGGGCTTTCTGGGCTTGTAAACTACTTTCATACCCAATCCCTTGCACTGCAACTGATAAGCTGTTGTAGTAATTCAGGTCCTAAAATACACCAAATTCCTAGCAGTTCCCCAGCTGATTTGTGGGGCTTATAGGGCAAGTCTTGAGCATCAAATAGCACTTGGTTTTTGGCAGAGACACATAGCTCCATTTTCTATGGGCATTTTAAACCTCATTAGGCTGGGGTTCTGTTGTTGATTTTATGGCAGTGGTTGGCCCCTGCCAAAATAGCCATATTCATACATAAAAGAAAGGGGGAAATATTACTCTGGGCTTACAAACATTGGAGAAATGAAAATGTATTTAGAGAAATCTCTAGGACACTTTTTGTAATATGTCCCACAAAACATGTGAGATGGCAAAAACATATAAGATGGCAATGCTATCCTCTCCTCCAGCCCCGACAACATCATTGCAAATAGGTGTTTTGATTTATTTCACCTCCAAGAGCTGTCTTTGATATTGAGGAAGAAATTTTGATAAATCACAGCTTTCATGTGCAGACCATAAGACTTCTATTTTCCTTGAAGTGCATTGTAAGTATAATACTAAATCCTTACAAATACCAAGAGATTTAGAGTCTGCTTCTGGAAGGTGCTAAATATCTTCATTCCTTTGCAGCTCAAATAAGCCCCTGCTATCTATCAAATGTAACACTGGACCATTGCTTTTTTTAAGTCTCATTATTTTTAAAAACACAGTTGTACAAGACTTCAGATATATAGTCAGTTCTGCTCTGTTTCTTATTGGCAATTTATCTGGCTTCCAGACTGACCTCACCACAGCTGGAGACACATCATATGTCTCTGTGCAGAAGCAGCTTAGTGCTAGTTTATTACCCCAGGGACAGCCCTACATGAGTGCATCTGTATTGCTCCACGCTATAGCCTGGAAACAATGCTTCTGTGTGGAAATAGTCCAGCTAGTGAACACGGCTGCTCTGCCAGATTGCAATTAGTCCCCTGAAGAACCATGGAGCTCTCTTTGCTCAGAACTCTAAGAAATAAAATATTGAAAAACAGTAGAGATATCACTGCCTATAAAACAACAGACCTAGGGCAGCTCCAAGCAAACTGGTTAATGGCCTTGGAATAAAAGGGAAGAGTAGCAAGAAAAAATAAAGTGATATAAGCAACAGCAGCTCTAAATACTACTTTGCCCATGATGGAAGTGAGGAGGGTTTGTTGTCCTGAGGGCTTATTAGCCGAGTGCAGGGTCAGGGGGCACCAGCTCAGGTTCAACACCCAGACAATACACTTCTGAAACCAAAATCTCCAGCTAATGTGACATGCAGTCACCAGAGCATCTGTGCAATGTTTGAGTTCAAGACTTCACCCCAAAGTTTGGCTGCTCTGAAGACTGCTGCACCAGGTTCTGTCACAGGACAAAGGCTTGCACAAAGCTGTGCTTCAGGGCTCAGTCTCGTCCTTATCATCTCCTGCTGAATGGGTGAAAAGGGCTTCCCACTGTGCATGTGGGTTTACATTTCAGTGTGACACCTACCTCTGCAAATGCTGAATGTGGCCAGCACTGAGTTTCAGATTCCACTCTGAGAGTCAGGGACCTGTAAGTTGGCACTGACAGCCCCCAGTGTATAATGGTGTATAATCATGTATAATGGTGTATAATGGTGTATAATCACTCCCAACCCACCGAGCAAATGCATTGTGCTGTACTGGCCATGCAAATATGTTTGTATCAAGTTTAGAGCTAGCTGTTGACAGTAACGACTGATGGTGATGGGGTAAGTAGCCCAGTTTCAGCTCTGCCTGCAGCCTGATATCTTCCCAGGCAGCAGGAAGTGCTCAGGTGAAAACCCCATATCTCCTGCAGGAGAGCTGACTTCTGAGGTTTGGTGGCCACAATGGATGTTTGGTGATCACAAGATGCTGTCGTGGTAACAACTTTCTACTTTAAATGCTGAAATCTGCCTAATGTGCTCCTTAGCTTCAAGTTTGGATCTTGTCAATGTCTAAGAGCTTCTTCAGTCCTGCCAGCAGCAGAGATTTTCCCCTTTTGTTGTTGTTGTTAAGTGGTTTTCTTCATCTGTTTTGGTAGCCCTGCTTTATAGAAGCTGGCACCAGCCAGGCAGTTTTGTTTGAGCATGGCACATATACGACACGAGGGACCAGTGGGAACTGTTCTCCTTTGCAAAGCAGGTTGATGGGCAGTGAGTCCAGTGACAGCTTTGCTGATGCTTCCTGAAGCAGCAAGCCTTTAAAACACACTGTGAAAGGATAGCTGTGGAGGTATCTTCTCAGCATGTGCAAGCTTCAAACAAGGACAAAAAACGAAACACTGATAAAATTCACAGGTGAGGAGGGCTGTCACATTGGAGATAAGGACTGCTTTATAAGAAGAATTATAAAGATCTCCTGAGCCTCTTTTCTCCAGGAAAAATAACGCCAGCTCCCTCAGTCACTCCTCACAGGACTTGTGCTCCAGACCCTTCACAGCTTCATTGCTGCTCTCTGGACACACTCCAGCACCTCAATGTCTTTCTTGGAATGGTGGGTCCAGAACTGGACACAGGACCCGAGGTGGGTCCTCACAGTGCCGAGCACAGGGACACAGTCTCTGCCCTGGTCCTGCTGGCCATGCTATTGCTGATTCAGGCCAGGATGCCACTGGCCTTCTCAGCCATCTGGGCACTGTGCTGGCTCATGTTCAGCTCCTGTCAATCAGCACTCCCATGGTCTTTTCCACCAGGCCACTTTCCAGCCACTCTGCCCCAAGCCTGTAGCTCTGCATTGTGATCCAAAGGCAGGAGCTGGCATTTGGCCTTGTTGAACTTCATACAATTTGCCTCAGCCCATGAATCCTGCCTGTCCAGATCCCTCTGCAGAGCCTTCCTGCCTTCCAGCAGATCAACACTCCCACCCAGCTAAGTGTTGCCTGCCAGCTTACTGAGAGTGCACTTGATCCCCTCATCCAGATCATCAATAAAAATATTAAACAGGACCAATCCTAACACTGAGGCCTGGGAATGCCACCAGTGACTGGTTACCAGCTGGATGTATCTCCATTCACCACCACTCCCTGAGCTTGGCCATCCAGCCAGTTTTTTACCCAGCAAACAGTGCACCTGTCCAAGCCATAGGAAGTCCTATTCTCCAGGAGAATGCTGTGGGAAATGGTGTTAGATGCTTTACTAAAGTCCAGGTAGGCAACATCAACAACCTTCCCCACATACTTGTCATAGAATGAGATCAGGTTGGTTAAACAGGATCTGCCTTTCATACACCCATTCTGGCAGGGCCTCACCCCCTGGCTGTCCTATATGTGCTATATGATGGCACTCAAGAGGATCTGCTCCATAAAAACAAAAAATACCTTTTAGTGAGAAGTGAAGTCTCTTAAAATGAGCAAGAGGTGACCTGCTTATTATTATTGCCATGAGAAAAAGCAATACTTGAAAGGCTTTGCAGTTTAAGGCAGGAAAGCATAACAGGAACTAATGGCTTGAAACTTAAGTCAGAAAAAATCCAATTAGAAATAAAGAAAAAAAAATTAATAGGGACAATGGGATAATATTTAAACTAATAATAGTGGAAATGATGGATTCACAGTCTTTTGTTGTCTTCAGATCAATACCACATCCCTCTCTGGAACACAAGCTTTAGCCAAGCAGATCTTAGAATCAATACAAGGGTAATGAATACAATTTTAATGGCCTGCAACACACATGAGGTCAAACCAGATGATCTAATGGTCCCTTGGCTTTATAATCTAGGAACAATCATATCAGATGAACGAGTACAGGGCAGAGAAATTAAACGAGTTAGGAGTGTTTATGGCAGTCTTTGCCAGGACTACTGTGCTAAGAAATGAACAAATATGAGACTTTCTTTTTTCTGTCATGCCTGTCCATCTGTTGATTTTATTTCTCCATTGGAGGATGTTTCATGAATAGATTTTATCACTAACTGTAAACTGTCTTACAGAATTCCCTGGGTAGTGCATCACTAGGGTCACATTGAGACTTATGTTACAACATTTATGATAGTAATTTCCAGCTAAGAGCCTATTTTTCAAATTGTTATTTTCTATGTTTGGTCTCAAGAGAAATTCTTAAGTTATTAAGGAAAGCAGTTGTCCTGCTTTTAGACAGGAATCAGGAAGGAAAACCTGAAGAACATACCTGGCATTCTATTTCACTGCCAGTTCAGTAGTTAAATGTTCAGGTGGCAGGTCCATGGAGGAATCTAGCACTGCTGAACCATTCTGCACAATGAAATAACAGCAAATAATCACTAGAGAGCGGTTCTGAATATTTACAACACAGAATGCATCCCTTTTTTGTGTTAAACTACCGACAGTTTTATGGAACAAGAAATCTTTTCCTGTGAATTTTAGGCAGGAATAGTTTCTATTGGGGTTTTCTTGATATTCCACAAAAGAAACAAAGAGCTCTAGACTTTAATTTCAATCAATGGAGTTTGCAGCTGCATAGATGTGTGGTCTCATGTCTGAATAGCATCCTATGCTGTGAGGTCCTGATTCATCTCAGGATGAGTCAAAACAAGCCATGCAGAGGTACTTAAACAGTTTTCACCAAAGGTAACTTGACAAGACACAGTTTGCACACAGCTTCTCCTGCTACAGCAACCAGATGAAAGATGTCCATAGACCCTTTTCTTTTAGATCAAGGGCTATCCAGGATGAAGATACTATACAGTGTGCAGGAAGACAGGGCTTCAACCATCAAAGTGGCTTTCTAGAGTCACCATGTATTATTTCAGTGATAATTTTAATAATTTTTAAATGGTTTTGCAGTTAAGTTTTTCTCTTTAATGCAAAGTTATCTACCTGAGCCCTAGCAGAGGTGGTTTGGGGTAGAGGACATTAAGCAAACTGTATCCCACTTAGAGAAGAGTAATGAAATTGGAACTTTACATAGAGCTGACCATTAATTTCAGTATGCAAACAGCAATTTAATTCTATATAAAATAATGGAGGTGCAATGCTACCAGTGCAATCCTTTGTGAAGGATTCGGGTTTTTTAACAGCAGCAGCTGGAAGTGATTTTTAGGTGCAAAGCTGATTCAAGGGCCATGTGATTTAGCAATCTACCTGCTTCCTTATGTGACCTTTGTCAGGTTACTCGAGATCAGACCCATAAAAGGACTGAGGCATTGCCATGCCAGGTCCTCAACTCCTAGAAGGGATTTTTCAAACCAGCTGGAGCACCTGCCTACACTACCCACTAGGCAAAAAGTCAGCAGCCTTATGTGAATCAACAACCCTGAGCAGGGCTGCACCTGAATTAAGCAGTGGGAAATACCAAAGACCTGAGGCCCTTCTATGAACCTGTAGCCTCAGGTTAAACATCATCAGTGCCTTCCTTGATTTGAGTCCAGGGAAATCACCTACTGTTTTTATAGATAAGACAGAGCAAAGAGACAAAGCAATGATACTGATAGAACATTAAGCAACTACAGCAGGCGGAAAATGGGAAACTCATCCAATGCCCTCCTCTAGTGGAATGGTTTCCAGTGTGCATATCTTCCCTGTCACTAAGTAAGCCACTCACCTGTGGTCTATTTGTGACCCCTCTCTGCCCCTCCTGTCAGAGCTGGGGCTCTGTATTACAGTGAATGCAATCTTCAAAAGCAAGTGACCCCACAGCACAGAGGGAGAAGGGCTTTGCTGGGTCCAGGTCCCACTCCCAGCCCTGCTACTGATGCCACATGTCCATAGAATCATTCCTAATGCAATCTCCTCCAGCTATTTTTGAATGTTAAATGGTAATGGCTACTGTCCCTGCTGGTGCAGAACATGCCTAGAGCAAGGCAGCCTGAGGTCCTTGAAGGGTGGGAAGTTCCAGGCCGCCCCAGGGAAGAGATGATAGCTAAGTCAGCAGCATTTTGGGAAATCATCACCAACAGACACTGGGTACTCCCTTCACTGGTGAGAATGCTGGTGTACACAGATTCTCTGATGGCTCAGCAATTGGGTGACTCAGTCTGGCTCGTAATTGGATCTGTCTTTTCCTCTCTCCTAGCTTTTGACCTGAAATTTCAAATATCAGCCAAAACAGATGGAGAAATATAATTTTCCATCACAACTGAGCTCATAGGAAAAGGCAGCCAAGAAAATGAGAGAGACTACAGGAACTACTGGGTCTTTGGTCCATCATATTTTTTGTATTGCAAGAAGTCATACAGGTTTAAAGGTCTTAAAAACTATTTCCTATTCTGAGATGAAAAGTGCTGTTGAACACATGATGGATGCCTTTATCCATCTCCTCTGTCAAAGGTATTGGCTTTCTATGACAAAGAATTGGCACTTTCAACTCTACCTTGCATGAAACACTGTATTTACAAGTGTAGAAACAAATGGACGTAAATTAATAGAAATGCTTAATTCTTAATAATATTCATTCTAAAAAGAAAAAAAAATATATATGTCTTAGTCCATGTACCATTCATTCTAAATCATAAATAATCAGATAATGAATTTTGGTCCTGTAAAAAAGTTATATAACAAAATCATTCAAGAGCAGGCACTTGTGTTTAAATTTAGTTGTCAGTTACTCCTGCCAGTTGTAGTAGATTACCTGTGCATATCAAAATAGATTTAAAAATATATATAAAAATCATATTGGAAAATGTTATGATATATGATGGCTGCAACAATTAATCTTATCTGATAATCAGCAACCTTCTTTCAGCTGCTTTAGCCAAGCAAGGAAATGAAGTGTCATAGTTTTTTTCTGATTAACTTGTAACTTGTTTACCAGTTAAAATTTGCATTTCACTATTAGAGATTTGGTTTTTTGTTTATTTCACTGAACAAAAAAATTGCTTATTAAATGCACTACAACACTGTGTATTCATCTCATGGAAAAGATTAGCATTGCTTAACAAATATGTTTCTATATAAAAATATATAACAAATAGCAAAGCATATTTTCATGTTATATATAGTCATCGCATTGTATAACAGTTTTATATGTTAATCCTGAACATACTTTTTTCCATATTACAGAAGAATCATTGCACAGAGGAATCCAAATCACTGTCAATACCTCCCATGAAACACATTTTTCCAGTCTAAATAAAAATCATTTCCTCCGACTAAACCAGCACCCAGTGTCCCTTCACACTCACTGCGGCTCCCACAGCTGCCCACCTGGTGCTACATCTCACTTCTCCCACCTCAGTCTATATCTGTGACTCACACACACCCCTTACTGTACTCAGTGCCAAAGTGGGCTCTAGCACCTCCTTTAAGCACAGGCATGATGCCTCTCTCCCTCCAGCTCTGCTTTTCTGCTTCTCGTCCCCACGCTGAGCTCCACACCTTCTGGGGCTGAATTCAACCCAGCAGATTTCAGCCAGGGCCCTTTGAGCAGTCCCCAGCTCTGCTGCCAGGAACACAGTGCGTGTGAAACGACAGCAACATTAAATGAAGGTGTCAAACGTGCTTCAAATTAGTTCTGCCTTGAGGACTAGGAGAGACCTTTAATAGTTACTCCTTTATATTCAGTGGCTCCCTTACGTTGTAAGAAGTCACAAGTCTTGAAGGTCAAATAAAGGCCCAGGTCCATCCCAGCAGCAAAACCATAGTATTACAAGTCAGTAACATCCCAAGTAGAAAGTGTCCCATTGCCTACACAGCCTGTAATGATTTAGACAGGTATTTAGACTTAGGCCTCCCGAATTTTGTGCTAACCTACAGATATTCCCATTAATGGCTTATAAATGACCAGATTACTAAGGCCAGAAACAATCACTGTAATGATCAAATGAACTTCTACATGCACATGCCTTGATATTTCAGCAAGTGACCCAAATATGAAGTTCCTAACCACCATTAAGGTCTTAACAAGAAAGTCTCTGTGCTAGAGTTGCAAATGCAGTTAGACCTATTAAACTTTCACAGCACATACCTTACAATAGATGTTGTTAATTGGCAGTGGATACACAAATGCCTGTGACAGATCTAAGATAAAGGTCTGAGAATGTATATTTCTGTGTCACTTTAGCTGAAGTAGATGACTAAAAGGGACAGATGGCAATTTCCTGTCACGGGCTGCAGCACGCAAGCAGGTTCTCAGCTGCTGCACTCTCTTCTCAACTTCTTTCCTTTGGTCTAGAAATCATGCCTGGGCTTGTCAGGCTGTGACATGAGATTCTGCCTACATTTTCCATGACTCTGCATTTCTTATGATTCTCATGAGTCTGTTTTCAGAGTTCCTATGAGTGAGAGCAGCAGTAGTAGTTCACTCCTTAGAAATGTTTCTCTCTACATATCTGCAAATATGTACTGAGAGACACACTTTGCAGTTACGGAATTCATGTTCCTCTTAAAAATAGGAAGGTTTTAACAGCATGAAGAGCTGTTTTGTATAAGGCCACTTAATTTTATTTTTTTTTTTAATAAAAGGAGGTTCTCTGAGAGTTTATATTTAATTCTCTTCAGCAAACTGTGGTGTACTGGAACTTGCTGAAAAGAAAAAAAATCAGAGTATTTTTAAAATTAACAAATTATAATTAATGCAAGAGACAATATCTAGCTGTTTTCTACATTCATATTGAAAATAAATTTTTTCTATTCCTCAGAAATTACTTAGTGAATATTTTTATAAATTATCAGAACTGTGCCTTGGATTTTTTCTTCTGTGACAACTCATTATTAGCTCATGAGCTATTTCAGAGTGAAGTCCTCGCGCAACAAAACAAGACAGGAATAACGCAGCAGCATGTCTGCTGTTACAACTTTAATAAAAAATCTTAAATACAAAAAAAAAAATCTTAAATACACTTCAAAACACAAATTTAATTACACTGCACAGAGCAAGTTTCTCCAGAAAGGGTCTCAATCGAAGAGCAATTACTTTAATAACTAAAGTATTCTGCATTGCAGAAAACGATGATTTTGACAATTTTTCCCTCTTTTCTTTTTTTTTTTNGGCGCGGAGCCCGCCGAGCCTCCCGCCCCCTCCCCTCCCTCCTTCCCTCCCCGGGAACGCAGCCCCGAGCAGCCGCGCTCCCCGCGCGTCCCTCCGGGGACGGGAGCGGCTCCCCTTAAGAGCCGGGCTAAAAGCGCCTTCTCGCTTTGCAGATGGAGGTGAGCGTCCTGGCGCTGCGGGACCTGGCGAGCGCCCGGCCGGGGCGGCGGGGCCGCGCCGAGGCGGCCCAGAAGGGGAGCGGGAAGGCNGTCTCAACAGGTACAACTATTATCACTGCACGGCTCCACAGGCCGCCGGGATTTATTTGATTTGTTAACTTTGGACACGGCTCCCTTGCAGTTCTTGCTTTATCTGGGTGTGTAAGGAGGTACCAAAGGAGGGAAACCCACAGAGCAGAGTCTCAGGAAAGCGAAGGCTCCAGACCGCTCCCCATGGCGTCTGCTCGCTCTACCTTCCCGGCAGCAGGCTGGCTTCAGGGGATGAGGTGGAGGGTCACAACGCCGTCCGAGCTGCCCGGGGCTGCTGAGCCGCTCGACCCACGCCCCGGGCGGCGCGGACACCGCGGCGGCGTTTCCTACGAGCCGCCGGCCGGGCGACCGAGGCG
>VYZP01003539.1:15697-62554 GCA_013400635.1 Hypocryptadius cinnamomeus
CGGGTTGAGGGAGGGCGGCAGAGGCTCCGGCGAAGCGGCGGGCGGCTCTGGCGGCGCTTTCCCGCCTGGCGCGGCGGGGCGGCGGGAAGGGCCGGGGGGAGGGCGGGGAGCGCCAAGAAAAGGAGCGAAACGGCTCCGCGCGGGCGGGAGTCCTCGTCCCGCGCGCCCGATGCCGCGCGCCGCCTGCCCGCGCGCTGATTGGCCGGCGGCGCGGCCGGGGCTCCCCGGCGGCCGCGNGAAGAGGGAAGGGGGGCGGCGAGAGCGGTAGAGGGCGGCACGGAGCCCCAGCCCCGCGAGTGCAGGGCCGCCACCCGGGGGGCTTGGAGGGGAGTCGGGCTCTAGATCGTGCTTCTGTGGCTCCCGTGGGCAGCCTTTGAGGTGCTGCCCATCGGACCTGCTCTGCCCTGTTACTGTGCAGCAGCATCTTCCCTGCGAGCACTTGGGGCACTGGGTTGTCCAGCGCTGCCCTTAAGGTAAAGAAATAATCCGGTGTAAGAAGCCTGAGTCGTGCCACCCTTGTCAGTAAGTGAAGTGATTGCATTCTGGCACTACGCACCGAGAAACGCCATTTAGCTTTCACCTGAGTAGAACTCACTCAGTGATCTCAAGTATCCCAATGGCTACCATGTGGTAAGGTGAAGAAGGCTCTTGTAGAGACTCATGGTTCCAAAGGTAAGAAGCACAAGGTTCTTAACTTGGCACAGGAACAGTATAGTTCTGTTAATTAACAGTAGTTTGAGCACACTCGTGGATACGTCCACTATGCTTGCCTTCTGGCCTGTATTCATAAAGTGGAGTTCTCCAGTCAAGAGGCTAAGTAGGGCCACTCAGCAGGGAGCAAGCTCATTGTTTCCCTACTGCCTCACCAGCCAGGAGAAGCCTATGTAGCCTTGGGCATAACGTTGCTCAGTAATGTCTCCTGAACTAGATGCAATTCATGACCCGTTGTCCATGCTCAATCTGAGTCCTCCAAAATTCACACAGTTCTTGTCAGATTCCACTCCTATTATATCAGAGATTTGTTTCAATTCCTGCTCACATACTAAGTTCATCAGGCTGGCCTTTCCTGTCCTCTATCTCATACTTCTACCAACTGCCCTTGAAATTTTGTGCAATACAAGTAGGACTTCAGAGAGTGTTGCAACTACTGGAAAAAAAAAAAGGGAAGAGAGGGTAAAAGTGTGTCTTACCTTAGCAGGTAATTGTGATAGTAGAAACTGAAGATCTGATAGTAGGAAATAATGATTTGAAAGGGCACGGTCATGTGCTTTTCATTGTGGTATTTGCACAAACATGAAGATCTGAGGTACTGAAACAGCAGGTTGCTTCAGCTGCCCTCACTGCAGTTCCGCTGCCACCAGCCATCATGAACAGGAACTTTAGGGGAAGATAGACTTTCTGCATTACTTAAGGGTTGATTCACTGTCAAACGTGAAATTGCAAGAAAATATTGAGTGCCAATACTATATGAATATATATTCCAAGAAGTACCATGGCCTCTAAATGGACCCCTATTTGTCACAGTGTAGTAAGTTACAACTTGCTGTCAGTTGTGAAAAAGAGATGAGTTTATTACATCCTTTTGGGTAATTCATAGATGAATGTATGCAGAAGTGTTCATCAGTGCTCAGAGCACAATGCTTTTGATGTGCCAAATTTGTTTCCAGTCTGAATGCTACAAAACTGCTCCTAGTAAAAGCCAGTTTCAGTTGTTACTAGAACTTTTTTCCACTTTCTAGCTAGACTGTGCCTGCTAGGATGACCTTTGGAATCACCTATTTAAATATATTTCAGCTACAGAATAGTTAAATTACTCCAAGTAAAAGGCAAAACTTAAGAAAGTTCTTACGGTAATCCAGTATAAGTTAATATTTTATTTCAGGCTTTTATTCAATTTCTGAATTGGATTTCTTACAGCACAAAATAAAATACATTATATCAAGGATACCAATACTTCCTTCAGTCGGCCCCTTGAAGGGAGTTCATCTGTAGTGATAATTCTTGCAGTAAGAGAAAGGGTTCCATAGTTGAAATACGAAAAAAGTTTGATGGCAGCTAGGGACTGGAAAGAATTGACCTTCATTCAGGAAATGATAAAAATCAGCTGATGAATTAGACTTTTCCTCCTAGCAGCTCTTAGCTGTAGTCAAGGAACAGTTATGGAGATTTTCTTGGTTGCTTTGGGCAGCGGACTGTGCAGATGCAAAACTTGCCTTGCTTGCACATGAGGTTATATCCCCTTTAGTTTGATATTTTGTGAGTTTGAGCTGCATCTCCAGCATGGCTTTTAACCTGGGACCTTTCAAACAGAACTCTACTTTCTTGCTAAGTGTAATGTGACCAGTGCATGATTTCAGTTTCCCTGCGATTTGCTGATTTATGTTTATGAGCAATGCTTTCTTGTAAGAACAGTCAGAGTTTAAAAGCCTAATAGGCCACAGGTTAGACTGGTTGACCTCAGGTTCTGTATTTCAAGGCACTTATCTCAAATACACTTCCTCCAGTATAGCAGCATGTAGAATATTTTAACATTCCCAACAAAGGCAGAAGAACTGTGCTAAATATAGCTATGAGTGCCAAGGCACAAGTCAGTAAAAATAACTTAATAAGAATCATGAAATTGATTGATGGAATGGTTTTTTCCTCTTGTGTCTAAAAAACTTTGTTTTTAATAGGAAAACATATATGATCGATCCAGGATGGCCCCAAAGACTCCCATTAAGAATGAACCTATTGATTTATCAAAGCAAAAAGGCTGCACACCGGAAAGAAGTCCAATTACACCTGTTAAGATCATTGACAGACCTCAACCTGATCCCTGGACTCCTACTACTAACCTGAAGATTCTTGTTAGTGCTGCTAGTCCTGACATGAGGGACAGGGAAAAGAAGAAAGAGCTCTTCAGACCCATAGAAAACAGTGAGCAGAGTGACACACCTGATTCTTTACAGGTGAGACTCAGAACACGATTACCTTATATTCAGTTAGGATTCAGACCCTCCTTAAGTTGCTCCTCAGATTCCTTCCAACTGGTTCTTTGCTCCTAGTGGAATGGTGCAGAATTGTAAGACATTCCCAAGGACAGCTGCCTACACAGCAATGTCTGAGCAGTAGGACTTCAAAAGTGACTGTCTTACTAGTAATTGACCTGAGATCCCCTCAAGAGCCTGGATATTATTTAAAAGGACAATGAAGGAAGTAGAGCTTAAATGTTTGATTTCCCAACTGAAGTACTTTTGAACCACATTAGAAAGAAAATTGCCAGATCTGTTTTAAACAAGCATCCTTTTCAAAAATAAACTTGACAATGAGAGAACATACTCTCCAAATCTTAGACCTCATCTGCAACTGTCCTGCAAAGTGTTTTGTGAAAGCTTTTTTTCCCACTTTCACTCCCAGCCCCCAAACTAGTGGTCAGAAAGCAAGGTCAAGCATTAAAATTTCTACTTCACAAGACTTAAGCAATGCAGGGGTTGATTCCTGTCCTCACTTCATGGAGTCTGTCCCTGGAGAGAATGACATCAGATTGTAGTAAGCATCATTGCAGTTTTCTTCCTTCATGCTTTTTTTTGTTGTTGGTGGTGGTTTTTTTGGGGTGTGTTGCTTTTTTTTTTTTGTTCCAACCCCTGCTTTTCCTCTCCTGGTTTATTTCTTGTAGGACAGCAGCCTTCCCTGTTGATTTCAGCTACAGGACAATAGTTCTGGGTCCTTCTACTGAGAAGCATAATTTCATAGGTACAGATCTCTCTGGAAGTGTAGTTTTTACAGCAACTGCAGTAGCAACAGTAGTGTAAAAATTCTATAGTTTTCATAGTCATAACAAAGCAAACAGTTCCCTAGAGATCATTCCTAACATAGTGTCCAGTAGGTAAAAAATAGTTGATGTTTAAGATTGGTTCATTACCATTCCAAGCCTGCTAAGATCACACAGCATTTTTGGAGTGGCTACTATAAAGAGTTCTTAGTTAATAAAGCTTTCATTTAATAACCTTCTACACTTAGAAGGGTAACATACAAAAGAAGGAAAAGTTTTAGAGTAAGAACACCGCTATTTCCATAGCACATAAAACTCAATTCTGCCAGCGCATCAGCCTGCCACAAGGTAACTTACTTGCAGCTAGCTAAAGACAGTTTAAGATCCCATATGCTAAGAAACACAGGTTTCAAAAGCTACCACCACCTTCAACTTTTCTTTGGCAGAGGGCAAGACTTCTTTTTCTTTTTATAACACAGAAGATAACCCCAGAGTGACCAGTGCAAAATAATCCTCCATCATTCTTGTTTTGTTATAAACGAACATACTTCTTCCTACATTCTTGCCACCACGGTTTGGCTGGTTTCTATTTTTTCCCACTGCAGGGTCAGAAAGACCACTTTCAGACCATCCTACAGAATTACTTAAGTTGACATCTTGACTAAGTTTAAGGTTCAAAGACTGAGTAGCACCTTTTGTAGTCTCTGAGCAAAGTGCCCCCACCCCTTCCCCAATCACCAGTTTCTTAAAGTGATAGAGTCACTGTAAAAGTCAGCAAAGAGACGTGTTGCAGAAACTTCTTGATGGCTTCTGCATCTCCTGTTTTATTAGATCCAGAAGTGTTTGAGAGCATATTCTTCCTTCTTTCCAAAAAAATACTCTTTCCAAGTATAGTCTTACCATGTGCTAGTCTTGGGTGTTGATCTTACTGGTTTTTTTTCCTTATGCATGACCACTATTTCATGATTGCACAGATGAAAATTTTTCTGTAGCTATCTTGTGTGATGAAATAAGAAGAGCTTGCAACTGTGTTATCCAAGCGCTCTGTGTTTTCAATGAGTCCATATTTTATTTTTCAATTAGAAAATCTGATCTTAAATATTGATAACATCTGAAATAAGCCTCACTTGACTATGTCTTGCTTTTAAAAGCTCTGCACTAAAGGGTTAACATTTATTTTTTAACAGTATGGTATAGTAGATGACAGCACGGTTGATGAATTTGAAAAGCAGAGGCCCAGCAGAAAACAGAAAAGCTTAGGACTCTTGTGCCAAAAGTTTCTAGCTCGCTATCCAAATTATCCATTGTCAACAGAGAAAACTACCATTTCTTTGGATGAAGTGGCTTCAATTCTTGGTATGTATACCTGTGAAACTGGGGTAACTGATCACCTGGGGTAACCTAACAGGTGGGCCTTCCAAAGATCATATTCTAACAGACTACAAGATCTGCCTTTCCCAGGGCCTGGATGCTCTTCTAATCATACTAATCAAGAGTTGGAAATGCCTAATATTCTTCAGTGTCTTTGTTTTTTGGTAGCACTACCATTTTGAAATCTGCTTTCTGCCTTTCTGCACTTTTTTACTAGACAGATCTTGCTTCCAGCTTTTTACCAACTTTGTTGCTTTCTTAAACATTCAATTTGTTGAACACTGAAGGAGATACGACTTACAAACCCTCTGAAGGAGGACTTATAGATAACAAATTTTGTCAAAATGAAACATTTGGGAAACGATTGCAAACTGGTATGCATAGGAGATCAGTTGTGTTTGCTCCTGACTTCTGAACATGTTTGACATCATATCTTCCGAGATCACATGGTTTATCAAGGTTACCTTAGCTTGGAATATCACCTTGTGACGGGAAGGTACTGGGAGAACTGCAAGAGTACCATGAGAAAATGTCTTGGTTTGAGTAGCCCATTTGCTGGTTCTGCTGTTAAGTTTGGTTTTAGTTGAAAGACTAATGAAATATCTGCACGAAATAATAAAACTTGGGAGAGAGGACTCAGACAGGACACATTAATCACAAAAATATCTGAGTCCTTGAAGAGGTTTCTTCTTAGCTAGGAAGGGGTTTACAAAATTGGACTTAAACTAAATAAATCTTTTATCTGCATTTAAAACTCAGGTATTAACAGAAAAGATGTAGCAAATTTTTCTGTTTTGGGAAGAAAAGGAACAGAAGAATGATGCTTTCTGCGACTCTGTTAAGAAAGGCCTCGAAATACCCATTTATTTGCCTTGGTAGAGTGAATTGGAAATAGGATAGATTAGGTAAATAGATAAATTATTTTTTAAATTAATTGTTCTTTTAGATTCTGCAGTTGCTCCTTTATGTGTTTGCATGAGATGCTCATACTCCAGCCTTGTACAGCTGAACATGAATAGTGCTTTTTTCCGTGTTGGGAGTGGTATTACCTTGCTTTCCTAAATAACAAAAACTTTCTTCTAAACTTACTGTTGGAAATTTTACCTCCCAGAAAGGGGAAGGTTTTGGTTGTCCTTCTCCCTTTGGTTTTCCCTTCCTTGCTTGTATCCATTTGCTTCAGTGACCACAAAATTACCCTCTGCTAATGTTGCTGCTCTCAATGTAACAAATGATGTCTGTGATACAGCTTTTGCTACAAATGTATATTGCTTTGTTCACGGAAGACACGTGGAAGGCCGCAAAGGGGGCCGTACTGCTGGTGCCTGATGGACACCAGGAAATGTGTAACACTCTTGTTTTTCTGAATTATGTTTCGCTCCAAATTCTTCACACACTTGCAAATGCTCATGAATTGTTTCACTCAATATGTGTTTGAGGCTGATAAGTATTGTGCCTATTCTTCAGATGGGTAAACAGGTACATTATGGCCTTGCCTCCCACAGGGTGGTTTTCAAAACCTTTCACCCTAACTAGCACCTGTTCTGCTCAGCTGATGTTAACTGTTAGAAGATTTTTGGTGCAGATGCTGCCACCAGCGTATAGTACATTGTATTACATATAACACCGTGCTTCAAACAGTGCTGGACACAAGCACTTAGGACAGCGAGCATTGCCACCAACCTGTTCATATTCAGTCCCCAGCCTTGCTCACATCAGTCAGGCTGAACTCAAGTTGGACATATTTCATAAATTTCCTGTAGGACTGGATGCAGCCAGCACTGATAATTTGTTTCTGTTGTGTTTGGGAACAGTAGGTCTCATTCTACAGCAGTCTGTGCCTTGTGAAGCTGTTGATGCCCCTTTACCTAGTACTTACTTAGCAAGTAAAAGTAACTGTGTCACTGTAAATGCAAGTGGAGGACTGCACTCCCCCTGGTTCCTGTATGAGGGGCTTTTATCTCTATGCTGTGACAGACCCTTTTCTGCCCTGTTGCATGCAGGTTTTTGTACAGGTATGTGTCAGTGTTGAAGCTCTCTGTAAGGATGGGCCAAAGTGCTCTGAAGACCCTGGGACAGTTCGGGTAGGTCTGAGTGAATGGGGCTGGCAGACTGCAATCAGTTCTAAACACAGTGTAGGTGCTTTGAGCTGCAGCCATGGCTGGACTGGGAGTTAAGAAAGCGGACAAAGAGCAAGATACCATGAAGCTGGCCACACATAAGGCAGATTTTCAGTGTGCAAATATAGATGTATCTAATAGAATGTGTCCACATGAACAGTGAAAGTGTTAGAGAACAACCTGTTCTCTGTTTGCTTATGCTGAACTAAGATGAGCATCTGTCTTTTTTATCTGCTCCCCCCCACTTCCCAAACAGGAGTTGAGCGAAGACGAATTTACGATATCGTGAATGTCCTGGAGTCATTGCAGTTGGTCAGTCGTGTGGCCAAGAACCAATACAGCTGGCATGGCCGGCACAACCTCAGCCAAACTCTGAAAATGCTTCAGGAGGCAGGAGAGCTGCAGTATGGAGAGTTAATGACCTCCCAGCACAAGGAGCAGGACTTAGAGTACAAATTTGGAGAACGGAAAAAGGAAACTATTCCAGATTCTCAAGACAGACCATTACTGGACTTTTCAGAACCGGATTGCACCTCTGGTAGGATGATTACTAAATGTGTGATGATACACAGACAAAGTCTCTTTCTCCAGTTTACTATATCACTTTTTCCCTTTCTTTGCCTTTAAATTAAATAATAAAAAGGTATCCTTTGCAAAAAGGTGCTGAATTCACCATGGAAGTTACAGAATTCTTCCTTCTATTCTGTTCCTAACACAGATCTCAAGACAGATTTTTCCCTCTGTCCTACAGACTGGCAGAAAGTTCTGCTGAACAATCCAGTTCTTTCCCCACGTGTATCTGACAGTAAATGCTTTATCCTGTCAGAAAGAACCATCTTCATTTGTCCACTCTTTGCATGCTGCCCATACAACAAATTATGGTTTTAAGTTACAAAGTCCATTGGAGTCACAAAATTACAGTGGCACAAAACTGTGTAACATAACATAGAATCAGCTTTAGAATTTCACTTTCTAAAAGATATTTCTGCAAGTTTGAATTTTTATTGCCTTTTGAAGAGAGACTCCTGTCTGCATTAATCAGTTATTTGCCTCCTTTCAATTAATTTCTGCTTTCTGGCAAGGAAATACTTTACTTATTTTGTGTGTGAGAAAACTTCTTACTAGCTTTCTGGCTGTGATGGATGACATATGCTAAGAGGCTTGGGTATTATTTGTAACACAGCATCTGCAAACAGCAGAAAGGACAAGTCATTGCGGATTATGAGCCAAAAGTTTGTCATGCTGTTCCTTGTCTCCAAGACCAAGATAGTCACTCTGGACATCGCAGCAAAGATACTGATAGAAGAAACCCAGGATACAGTGGACCACAGCAAATTTAAAAGTAAGATGGCTAATGAGAGGCAAATCAATCAGTCAGTGAGTAAAGAAAATGCTGTCAGTCCAAATATGCCCCAAACAGACACCAGTATGTAACGCCAGAAGCAATTCATGCATCTTTTCCTGGAATATGTTCTGGTGTTTTTTTCATTTCAAATGCATATTTGTGAAAACAGAGCTTGGTGTGGGGAAGAGTCACTTTGACAATTATCTCCCAAGTTCAGCTTCAGAATAAAGAAGAAAATTCGTTGTTGTTGGTTTTTTTATATACTTAAAAACCTGTTTCCTGTACTGCTCTGAATGATGTTTCAGAACTGAAGCATGTTGTTTAATTTAATGGAATTAATTTTCTCTCTGGAGAAATATGTTCCTTCTCCTTTTTACCCCAGAAATCTTTTACAGCTGGATGGCAGGGTTTGCTTTCCGTTAGTGAGGATTAGTACTTCAATCCCTTGGATAACATGGGAGAACTTAGCATTAGTAAATAAATCTTCAGAGATAAAGACTTTTAAGTCTTTAAAGTACTTTTAAAATAAAGTACTTGCACTTCAGTCTTGAAATTCTACCCCAAGTATAAGAAGAAATTTGAGGAGTTTAGCTGGAAAATATGTGGATGTCATAGTCAGCTCAAAGAGGTTATTTACTAGAGTCACAGAGATTTTTGAGTGTGTTACACTTTTAGAAATTATAAATAGGTGTGTTTTTGTGATCAGCTGTGCACTCTTGTGCTGCTTTCTGCCAGCTTCTCTTTACCCACATGGAGGTAGCTGCCTTCTCTGGGCAAGTTGCTGTAATCACTCCCTAACCTGTATCCATCAAAATGAGGTAGATGAGTTTAAACCTGAGCAGCTAAGCTATGAAGTAGCAGTGACAATCAGGTGGGAGGTGGTCTAAGTCCATCCCAATTTAATTTTGCCCACCTCATCTATGAAAGCTGTGGTGATAGTCTGGAATTAAATTAGCACATGGATATGTTCTATATGCATTGTAAACCTGACTGTCATCTTCTCCTGCCCTCTCTGGTTAGCAAAGGTACGAAGACTGTATGATATTGCCAACGTTCTCACCAGCCTAGGCTTGATCAAGAAAGTCCACGTCACAGAGGAGCGAGGACGCAAACCGGCTTTCAAGTGGATTGGGCCTGTGGAATTCCCTGAAAAGACTGGTAACTTGTGTAGCTTGCATTTATTTTCTTTTTGCTTTGACAGTCCCTTCCCAAGTGGTAAAAGGTTGCTTTCTGTGTGTAAAGAATGGCTCAGCATTCAATGCGTACCCTGTGGTTATTAATTGCTGCCAGCTCAACATTTGCCCTTGTTAGACTTTGCACAGACCCAAGATCTGGGTCTGTGGAGGGGTGTTGAAGGATACTGTGTTTTGTAGGTATTTTTATGCTGGCTTAGATAACTGTATGCATAACTGTGTGCACTGTAGAGCAATAGCAGATAGCACTGACATCTTCAAATCTGGTTCCACAGCTGTTCTGGGTTGCAAAATTTTGGTAACTCCTTTAGAATTATACGGTGTTTTCTTTGTAAGGGGCCATAACAAGGTAGAGCAGGGCTGTTTCTTGCATATGACCCCTTTTACAAAAGCTTTGTCTGCTAAGAACAAGGTGGTGGGATAGCACATCTCTGTAAGATTATGTTCCTTGGCTAGAAGCCAGAGCAAAGGTAACCCTTTGGCTTTGATATTTGCATCAGGACAGTGCCAGGAACAAGTGAAATGAAAGATAATGTAAATACTATCTTAGTACACTTTCTCCTCCTGGCTGGCACACTGGAATGTAGCTGCTGCTGTAGCTGCTATGGAATGGATAGGAAGGAGGTCCTTACCTTGTCTAGAGGTTTGAGATAATATAGAGGTTGCCTCTTGCCTTAACACCAAGTTTGGTAATATGGCAGAAGCCTAAACGATGAGCTGCGTTGCCTGAAGGACTGTTGTACAATATTACGTCCCTACAGATGAGCTGAGAGGTCATAGCCCAACATCAGATCCTCTGCCAGAGACACAGAGAGGAGCCTGTGCCCAGTACCAGACCAGTGCTACTGGAAAGCAAAGGTTTACACGTCACGCTTCATTTAACAGTGCACAGCCTTGTGAAGCAACCGGAAGGAAGGTCAGTTCTGAGCCTAACAGCCCACGTCAAGAGAGGCAAGGTAACTACTAATGAAGCATGTTCTTTCCTATCCCACTGGGCCTGCCCAAATGAGGGCATGCACCAATTTAAGGCACTTGATTGAGTGAATGAGCATAATTAAATATGTGAACTACTCTTGGGAGGTACCTATATTTCTGCTATGCACATGATAATGAAACTTCTGGTTTAGAACCTCCAGTCAAATGCCTAAAGTTACATGAGGTGAATTTGAGCCATACTGCAATTGAATCTGCAGTTTATTTTCTGCAGGTAAATGTTTCTGTTCTGTACTAACTGCAACTATGCTACAATTTCTTCTGTGAGAACTTGATTAAGAAAAATTCTTTAGCCACAAAATGCTTGCTTTATTTTATGGTTCCTAATATACTGAAATTTACTGTAACAATGTAATGGATAGTTGTTAAAGAAGATAAAATAATTACAGGGCTTTTCACAGTTCCCTCTTATAGGAATGATGATGTTGAACACATCTCCAGTGGGACTGAGAGTTCTGAGTGTCTTGCAGGTTCTGGCTCTAGGTGATTAGTGGATGTTATAAAAATGTGTCAGGACTGAAAAATTATAGCAATTATTTTATATGGCCAGTATCAAAATATGCTTGGTAAACCTGTCTGTGATTAATTGAATTCCTCTTTGTTCTTTCAGCCTGTATTGTGAATTCAGATGAAAATTGTTCCAAAATGATAAATCTAGCAGCTATCTGCAGGCAGAAAATAGAAGAAGATACTGGGTAGGTTGGTCTTAGCTGTTGTCTAGTTGCAGCTTTGTGCTTGTCATGTTTAGTTTAACGATAGATTCCATTGATGAGACTGAGATAAAAGAGTTGCCATAAAGTCTCATTATTACAATTTTAATATTGCTGGCTGTCAACATGGCCTTTTTTCATTCCCATGGTCATTTTACACCCATCTGTACTTGTGCCAGTGTTGGTGTTTTGCTTCAGTAGTTCTTTCTGTCATATGTGTTTATATAGGTCATTCCTGCATCCTTTGACTTATTGTCTGGGTAGGTTGAGCAAATTATGATTCCATGGAAGGGCATCTCTGTCTGTCATCTGTCTTCTCTACACCTCTTCCAATTTGAATTAATTTGTGAATGATTGACTTGTCAAGTGCAGCCAAAAGCATTATTGGTCTTATCAGAAGCCTGAGAACTCTGCTTCTGTGTTACTGGAAGTGATAAAAAGTGACCCTTTTTGTAAACTGTGTAAAAATTGTTGTTTGGGGGTTGAATTTTTCCATATTTATGTCCAAATATGTATCACTTTGCTTCTAAGGATAAAATAGGGGTTTAATTTTGGAATAAATGTTTTCCCTCTTTTCATTACTATTTGGGGTTTTTTTGTTTTTCAGGAATAAAGCTTGTGACACTGAAACGATACTAAGTTCAGCAAAGAACTCCAACATAAGCTTACCTTTCTCCCTTCTTCCAGTTCCTGGGGACTCTGATTTTTGTGTTAACCCTTTGCCTCAGGCAGTTTTCCCTGTGGTTCAGGCAGATGTGCCAAGCTTCTCACTACCAAATGGTATCAGCAGCCAGGCTTCACACCCTTCCACGCCAGCAGCCTCCAAAACAGAAAATGGAAAACCTACCCTGGTCCCCAGCCAACCCTTCCTGTGCTTCCCATCTTCATCCCTTTTTATGTTGTGTGGCGGTCTTCAGGAAAATAACTTGAGCGAGCGCCTGCCCACTGCAGGAGACCTGGGAAGCAGGAGTGCAGAAGCTCAGGCTGCCGTGCCTCCCACTGGCTGCCAAAAGCGCAGCTCCCACAAGTGCTCATCGCCCTCTGCCCCTGCAGATGATGAAGAGCCAGCTGCCAAAAAGCAGACGTTGGAGCACAATGATCTGCCCCTCTCACTTGTAGTACCCAAGGTAAAGTGAATTTCATTATCGCTTAGGCTTTCTGATAGTAAAGAAAGACTTTTGCCTAAGACAGTGTTTTCAGAAGGGAAATTTCAGTGCACTGCTCTTGAGAGGTAAAAATGCTGCCTCCCACATGTTAATAAACTTGCAAGTGGGCTGTGTCAGGAAGTATAAGCATTAACTGGGAGATGTTTTCACACCACCAGGGGAAAATGGACTTGGGTTGGTTTGCATAGTGATGTGGTGCTCAGCTGTTCTTTGGAATTAGCATCCTGATCATTTTCTGCAGCAAAACAATTGGTCAGTGAGGAAGAAATCAATGTTATTATTACTTCTCATCTTCCCCTGTTAGCTTGGGCTTTCCCAGACAGCAGCAGCATTGCTTACTCTACTGAGCTATAGCAAATGTGATTTGTTCTTTCCCCCCACTCTCCAGCCTGAGTACCTCTCTCTGAGGCCCAGTGTTGCCCACAGCAGGCTGGTGAGAGAAGGATAATGATGATGAAGGTGATGTGCAGTTATCTCAGAATTCTCTTAAATACTGAAAGTAGGGGTCAAGCTCAACACCATGTCATATAAGCCATTTGAATATTGAATATAAACCACTTGAATCAAGTGTTTTTCCTTATCAATACAAAAGTAATCCCAGAGGTCAGGTATTTCTTATATAGTATATCCAAGTACTGAATTTGAACTGCAGCAAATGGCACAGGGTTTAAGCATCACTAATATGGCTCTTCAAATCCCCAAACAAAACTTTTAACTTTGATTTGCTAGTCAAGTTTGTGCTGCTCCTTTGCACAGATGCATGAGGAAGGTTCATGAGAGGTATTGCACTGTTTTATTTCAGTTTGGACTCTTCATTTCCACTTTTGTTTTTTGTTTAGAAGCCTTCTGAGTCACCCAAGGCAGAATCTTCCCCAGGAAGTGGCTGTTCAGCTGCTGTACATCTAGAAACAAATAGTCTTGACCTTCCAAGTCCTGCTGCTCCAGAGGTGGCAAACAAGGAGTCTACTAAGCCTTTAGATTGTCAAGAGCAAGAAAAACAATCTCAGAACAAAGACCCTGATGAACCCCCTCCAGGAAATGAGCACATCTCTAAAGAAAATGCCAATCAACCTTTCCAACCACAGTATATTTATGTTCAGCCTACTACTGGTAAGGACAGCCATGAGATCTAGAGGCACCCAAACCTCTGTATCTGTTCACTCAGCAAATACTGAGTCCTACAAATAGATGAATATTTGGCATAAAAAACCCTGACAGCAGTTCTCTGTAGTAGTTTTGTAACTCTGAAATCTCTTGACTCAATGTGAACTATTGCTCCTCTGAAAAGAGACATTTTTCTGAGGTTCCCAAACATTAATAGCATTGAACAATGTGGGGTTTGCATGCCTGAATTATGTGCAAAAGACAATTATGAATTATGAATTCTGAATTATGTACAAAAAAGACAGTTATCCAGCATCCAAATCTCAAAGGAGCTGGGAGTCTAGATTTGGCAGAAAACTGGCCAGTATAGAATGGCAGCATCCCCTGAGTGTATGAATTTCATCACCTTCAAACTTTGTACTGTCTTGTAACATGCATTATCAGTATAACCCCTGAAACCCAAGGCACTGGGAATGCAGCCAGCCCTGCTTGTATGACACTGTGGGGATCTAGAGGAAGCAGCTGAAAATACTGCAGTGGGATTCCGTGCCCACCATGTTTTGTGCCTGTGTTTGTGTGCAGTGGATGACTGCTTTGTAGGAACAGGATATGTGGCTTCCATGACTACTGCTTTAGTCTTTGATTCACTCATGACATGGAGTGGGGTCTATGGCATTTCACTTAGGCTGGAGATGCTCAGTTTAAAAATGCTGTTCCTGGTGTTTTGGAAGGTCAGACAAGCTGGGAAGCAGAGCAGCTTCTGCTTCAACACAATAGCTCAGCTGTTCTCAGCAAAATGAATGCCTCTGTGGTATATCCTTGTGGGTGTCTCCCATTTGTGGGGTTTGGTTTATCTGGGTTTTTTTTCCTCATTAAAAGTAATGTCTTTGTTTTCATATAGCAGAGGATGATTCCAGTTAGTGAAAAAAGACAGTTTGTTTAGCCAGGATGTTGCTTGTAATCAAAGTTAGAAGCAGGACACAGCAAGGGGTGAGGTTGGTACTTCGTATGACCAAAGTAAATGGATGCAGGTACAGTGAATAGACAATTAGGGGGGAAAATGGAGGCAAATAAGGAAAGGGAGCTGGACAGAAGAGTTAGGGAATTGTGACACTTTTCTTCCATATTTTTCGTTGGTTTTGTCATAGTTTACTTCGTAGGCAGACTTTTCTCTACTGTCACACACTTTTCCTAGTGTAGATGAAGTTACAGTAGTTTAATTCCCTTTTTCAAGATTATTTATGCTTTGTTTTTTCTCTCTTTGGTTTAGGATTAAGCAGTTTTAATTTCCTGTTCTCTGCAAACCAAGCCCCTGGTGCCATCAGCCTGGCTGCGAACCAGATGCCTTCTCTAAGTGTACCCTGTGTCATGGTGCCATCAGCCGCCTTGGCTTCCTTCCCTCTCGTCTGTTCTCCCTCGTTCACCAGTCCTCTTTCCTCAGTTCCCGATGGCTCCTTCTCAGCTGCTGCCTCCACAACGTTCAGCATGTCCAGCCTGGCATCAACCACCCCTGTGTTCATAAGCACCACGGCCGTTGTCACCCCCAAGGTCTCACCTGCCCCTTCGGTGGATCCACAGCAGCCGGCTCCCCCCACTCTGCACCTGAGTCCTGTGCTTACAAGATCTTGCAGTGCTGTTAAGCTGGACTCCCCTGTGTGTATGGGGCACCCTGTGACCCTTCTGAAGCTGCAGCAGGTAAGGGGGAAAGGTGGGCAGGAGTGGTGATGAAGGAGCTGTGCCAGGTGCTGATGGCGACGTGTGCCGCAGGCTGGTGCCCTTGTGTCAGTGCCAAGTTGGCACACTGAGAGCTGGTGTCTTCCACTGAGCTTGTGTGTGTCCATCTCAGGGGTGGCACAGGGTGTGGGACACTGTTGAAGTCATAGCCTAGCATAGCACGTTTAGTCCTGAACAGTGGTTTTATAACCTACAGAAATTCTAAAATCCCCCAGCAATCTAAGGTTTTCCCCCATCTGACAATGTCGTTATATGTTATGCAATGGCTACAGAAAAACATTAGGAGGACAGGAGGGTTGTGTCAGAATTCTAGAATCAGCTGGTTGCAACACTTTTCAGGTAGTAGTATCCTGGATTATCCCCTCAGCCCTGTTCTGATCTCTCTTCACTATGTAATGGAAAAGGGTACAGGCATTAATGTCTCCCACCTGTCCTCTGTTTGTCTGCTTGTGTCTAGACTTTGAGAGAACTATGCTGAATCACTTTGGGGTTTTGTTTTTGCTTTGTTTTGTTTTGTTTTCCCACAAATAGCCTTCATCAGCTCCTCTCACTCCCAAGAGTATTCGTCCTGCACATAATGAGGCATTTTTCAAAACTCCTGGAAGTCTTGGAGACCCTGTGGCATGGAAGAAAAATGAAGGCAACCAGACCAGAAATGCCAGCTCTGTGCAGAGGAGACTGGAAATCTCTAGTACCAGCCCTGACTAATTCCACTCTTCGCAAGGGGTGGGCAGATTGTCCTCAGACCCTGTATCAATTACAAGAGAACAAGCTCTTACCTGGCAAGAGGAGCACGTTAAAATGTCACCCCTTTTGGCATGCTTCCCCACTATCCATTCACCCACTGGTTCTGTTAGCCATCTTCTTCAAAACCACCCTTGGTACAGAAATCCTTCTACTGAATTGTTCCTTCGGTACTGATTTGAATCCAGATTCTGGGCTTCACACAGCCTTGTGGGCATCAAATTGTAATTCTGATTTTAATTTGGAAAACTCTCTTTATTTCTGTGAGGAGATGCAAACAAATTCTTTTGGAATCCCCAGGGGTTCTTTATTCATGGTTTTAAGTGAGATGTCTAGCACTTATCTGGGGTAAGCATTTCATTTGCATGTACTCTACTTACCCTGAGTAAATCTGTGGTGAAAATGATAAACTCTTGCAGCTGTGAAAGCAACTGCTTCCTTGGTTCCAAACTATCAAAGCCTGCCTCTGCAGTGCAGCCTCTTGCTTTTTATTTCGTATGTTGGAGTGGGATTAGTGCAAAAAAGGATTTGTGCAGTTTCAGAGTAACAGATTTTCTCAGGGTAGGATTACTTGAATGTCAGTTGGTTGTTGTACAATTTGCCCAGCACTTGTGGTTAGAAAAACCTAATAATAACACAGTATGATTGAATGTATACATGTGAAAAATATTAAGACCAAAATAACTGTGAATGTTAACATTTTTATAGTTGTGTTAATGAACTGTATTAGTCCTTGGGTTGGTTGTTTTGTTGTTTTTTGGTTTTATTTTTTTTACTTTGAGCAAAATTTGCAAATGAGATGTAAAGAATACAAAACCTGAATCCTTTATCAGATTTGACAAAGTGATTTGAGAGAGACAAACCACTGAGAGGACTGTGCTAAGATTTCATCTCCTGTTTAAATATCCAGTCTAGACTTTATGACCAAGGAACACTGATAAGTAATTAACCTCACTCATGATTAGATTCAGTCTAACCTGAGTCTACTAAGTGCCTACTTAGCTGTTTACTTAAGTGTACTTAAGGGGTATGTACTTAAGTGCCTAACTCTTCACTTGCAGGAATTTTGTGACTAGTTAATAGTTCTTTTGAGCATGTTGGGAAGACAAGGGAGATCTTATCTATCTAAACCAGAAAAAGATGTTGAAAAGAGCAGGAGCCTTGAGTTTTAAAGTAATATAAAAAATTATCAGTATACCCTAGGAGGAGATAATGAGGAAGAAAACAGCTCACATTCAGAGTTCTCAAATAATAGATGGTGCTATTATCAATATAGGATATAATTTTAAGAGCTAATGCTCTTATGTTTGGGTATGTTTTCACTAATGTAGCAAACTGCAATTAAATTTGTGCAGTCTCCTGTTCAAAAGACAGAAAGTGTTGCCTGGACTTTTAGCAAATGTAAGGCCAGCATTGATCAGCTCTCTCTTTGGTACTGGTATTGATTTTCGTAGGGTAGATGCACTCTTGGATGTGCTTTTTTGTTGGTCAAGGGAAGTTAGGACTTTGAGGCTGGGGATTTGATGAGGGCATCTTATTTTTATAATGAAAATGAAATTTAAGGAAGAATTTTAGTGAAGCTGAGAGTTTGAGTAATGTGGCCTTCTCTTAGAATAGACCAATAACAGGTTTTGAGAGGGCTTGGTTAGCCCTGCTTGAAACAATCTGGAGCAGAATTATCATAGGAAATTTCAGGGGTGGTAAAGAGACATCTTCAGACTGCTAATTTTTTTTTATATTTTACTGACACTACAGTTATGAAAGTTTACATTTTTTTCTTCTGCATTATTTCTTCTTATACACCCACTTAGATTAATTTTGCTTTGAAAAGCAATGTGTAACCAGCACAGTGCTGCCCCTGCACTTCTTCTGGCGTGCATGTGTTGCTGCTGGGGCAGGAACAGGCTGCTGGGGCTCCAGGGAAAATGGTGGGTGCTGATTCTCCAAACCTTGTCTCTTCTCTCTCCCTCTAGTATGATGCAGCCTTTTAGTGAAATGGCAGCTGGGAGCAGGGAGGAGGATTAGAGCTAATATTACCTCTTTGCTCCAGTTGTAGCATCATCACCAAAATTGCCTTTCTTTGTCAGTGATGTTACTGTGTGCCATAACTAACTTAACTATACTTGAAAATGCAGGGAGTGAAAATGGATTTTCTGTTTCCAATTTCTGCTTACAGTTTTGAGTTTCTGTAAATACAGCAGGTCTGGAAATGAGGACTGACTCCCTCTTCTCAGTGAGCCATAGCTGGGAAAGCAGGTTTTGAACCTAGGAGCAAAAAGATGCTGTCTTAACTCTGTCAATGCAAAATTCTCACTAAAATAGAGTGAGACCACTGAAGCAGCTGGGCAGCTGTGTTCTGTACCTGAGCTGCTGAACTGGACTGGTGAGGGGGAGCAGTTGGTTGTCAAGAGGGAATGGGTTTACCTTTCCTATCTTTACCTTCACTGAAAGCTAAGAATTTAAATAAACTATGAGCAAAGTAGCTTTGGAAAAGCAGAATTTGTATTTGCACTGAGACAAAGTGCATACCCAGGAAGTTCTGCAGGGTTTGTGAAACCTTTCTGTCCCAAGTCAGTTGTTGAGGAGGCTGAGCATATAACTTATACTTGAATCTATCTGCCACGTTTACATTTCTGATTGTCTTCTGTAAATTGGTGCTATTTCTGTATTTAAAAAGCTGTATTTTTAATGTAAAGCTGCTTCCAGTTTGGTTTTGTTTTTTTTTTTTGCACAGCTAGTTTAATATAGACATTAATTTTATTGCTGTTTATACCTGTTCTTCAGTGATTAGATGTCCTGCTTTTCCTGCTCTCTAGCTATCTGTTTACCTGTCAGCATATAACTTTACTCCAGTCACACTGTTGGGTTGACTATTTTTTTATACTATCTGTTAGCAAAATATTAAACTTTTACAGAATAAAAAATGAACTTAAAACTGAGGCTCTGATTTCAGTATGGAAGACTTTCAAGGACACCTTTGAAAAGAAATATTCCTGCACTCCATGTCCAGGTGGGGAGTCTTTGTTGGATGTGAGCACTGAAGGACTAGCAGAGAGGATAACAACTTGCCCCAGTGGCTCCAGCACCCAGCTATTGCATGCAGCATGGGCACAATTCCCACCCAGCTGTTGCAGGCACAAGGACCAGTGCAATGTAAATTGGCTCTTAAAGTCCTGGAGCAGGCCAGGGCAAGCCTGGGTGACCCTGGCCCAAAGCCATGCGAGGTGATCCTCAGCTGGCCAGCACGGGAGCCCACCCCAGCCCCACGCTGGACCCGTGTGTCCCTGCAGCCCTGCTCGGTCCTGCTCTCCACAGGAGGGCAGCAGTGCCTGCCCGACTGCGGCCGCTGGCACCCGAGGAGCTGGTGCTTGCTCTGCGGCCTTAGAACCGCCAGCTGCTTGGAAGGAGCAAGTGGACAACACCACCGCAGACCTGTGGCTTCCCCTTCCCTTTCTCCTGCCCATCTCTAGCCACGCACATAGGACACAGCTCGACCAAAACTGAGTTTGCTCCCATTAAAATCAACGGCAGGTTCACTATGGATTTCAGCAAGCCCAGTGTTGCCACCTTACCTGGGATTAAAGAGGTGTGAGTTAATGCCCCCTGTCACCAACAACAGCTTTAAAATGACTGTGAGTTGCAAAGGGTTGAGATGCCCAAAAATAATTTCTAACAGGAAAACTTAGCAGCTCACTCAGTGGTTTTTTTGGACTTTTTCTGACCTGCTACTCCAACAATAATACCTTTCCCTTTCAATTCATACAGAAAAATTAGAAGTTTAATAAGATTTAATACATTATGAGAATAACTAACAAGCTCTAACCCTGCTCTAGCTTCACTGATGGGACCATGGCCATTGTTTCCTTGAGAAGGAGCAGGGCTGTGCTCTCCAACAGTTCTTGTCCTCACTGGTGCACTTGGAACTCCCTTTTTTTTGAAGTAAAAAGTAGTTAGGGGAGTACACCAAACTCCCTCTCATTCACGTCTTGCTACACAAAAAGTGAAATTGACCGGCGGTACCATTGTGGATGAATGTCTTACTGCTTCCCAGCCTGGGCTGGGCAGCCCAGAGCCAGCTGGGAGAGACCCCCTGGTGCTGGAAGGTGAGCGCTGCCAGCAAACCCAGCCAGAGGCAAGCAAAAGGGAGTCCTCCAACAGGCAGGGAAGGAAAGCAGGCTCCCACCACGGCCAGGGAAGCAGGTCTTCACCAGCTGTCTTGGTCAACAAGGAGGGTTTTCTTAGGGGTGCTTGGATCGTGGCAATGCTTTCTCCTTCCAGCCCAGAGTTCCTGAGCAAGGCTGCATGGCCTGCTTAAAAATTTAAAATTTAATAGCTTGGAATGCAAAGGAGTGAAAAGAAGGGCTACACACACAACTGAGGCAAATTCAAGCTGTGCTGACTGTGATCATCTGAGAAGATCCATGTGTGCAGGAAGCATTAGTGTCCAGATTCTTTCCAGATTCATTTATTGCACCAGAAATGCAATGAGAATTCAGGATATTTTTTCAAGCACTTTCTCCAAGGATTCCTAGAGCAATGAAATGAATTCTAATCATGTCAGTCAACAGCAGCTTAAGTTCTGAGAGCACAAAGCCTTCCCCCACTCCCCTTTCGGCCATGGTAACTTTGTTTGTGGGTGGCAAAAGGCTGCATTACTTGTTCACAAAATGCTGGGACCTCCAAGTCTGCTATCACCAGACCTCCTAGGAGACAAAACCTTCTGCCTCAGCTGGAGCACCTCCATTTTAGTGCATCTTCCAAATAAATAAATTTTCATTATGGCCGCAAATGCCAGATGCCAGGCTTTATGCCTTTCCCCTGCCTCTGGCTGGGTATTTCTCACCTTGGATGTGACAATAGTGTAATTTCATAGATGATATAGCAAATTGGGTGGGAGGGGAGCATGAAACTTGTTTTTTTTTCCAGTGCTTTCTCGTTTCAAAACTGACAGCTATGAACCAGCAGTTTACACTCCGATCCCCCAGCGTGGTGTGATTGCAAAGGCAATGTAGTGAGACCAAACAAACCCTCAATATATGTAAAATACTGCATCTTGGTAAGTGCCTGTAAGAGCAGCTGAAATGGGCCAAGTTGGACCAGTTTTCATCTTTTGTGAAGAAAAAGGAAACTATTTATGCCTAGAAAATAAGAAATAGATATAAAGACCCTACAATAAATTGTCCAGAAGGAAACATTTCCCTTATTTGGGCAGCCAATTCTTCAACACTAAAGAAAACACTTTGCCTCTCCATAGTCTCTGCATCTCACTGATAACCAACCAGCATGTAATTTCAACATCTTGATTAACTGGTAACAATTTGTTCTGTGCCTGAAAGGCACCAGGAATTAAATGAACATAAGGTAGAAGATGTTAGGGAGGAGTTGACTGGAGCTCTGCTCTGATGCATGCTCCAAGTAATGACAAAATTCCCCTCTTGGCAGCTCACCTACATTGGGGTTTTCATCCTTGTTGTACTGAAACTAGGGTGTTTGGAAGATGATGGTTAAAAATGTCTCTACAGACACTCTAGGCCTAAGTGGCAAACACTCAAACACTCGTGTTCTTCTCTGCCTTTATAGTAACACAATGCCAGGGATTTCACTGGACTTGCTCTTGGTCTACCTTGGCCTGAAGGGGAGGAGGGTCAGTCTCCTGGTTCTGGAGTTCTTAATTCTACCCATTATCTACTGCACATCACTGAGCAAAGCAGCCTTTGACTTCTCTAAATCCAGAGAAATAGCAGCCAAGAGTATCACCTGGCCTCACAAGAGTTGAGGATCTAGCTTGTGGATGTGGAGGAAAATGGTAAGAGTGCAGAGAGCAGCCCTGTTGAGCAGGTTAATACACTCACTGATTTGAAAATAATTTTTAAAATAATTTGGGGATTTTCTGCTCAGCCTTGCTTGGGTCTTGCCATTATTTGGACATGTCAGAGCCTGCTAGCTTGGGACAGCATCAAAACCTGCCCTTGTGCTCCTGCAGTACAAGCCTGATGGTCTTGGTCTGACCTTCCCTTGCTGTCTGATCATTGATTTTTAATGTAAGATTCCATTTCCTCATTGTGTGGCAGAAATCACATAGTTTGAAGCCCTTATGCATACAAGACATTTACAAAAACATTTCAAATGCATTAGAAAAAAGAGTATTTTAAGAGGCTGAGAGGACAAAAGCTCTTCCCAGCATACACAATTAAAGAGGAAAAGATGTTTCAGGGAATATATTTTGGTATAATCAGATAACTATGCAATGCCCTGCCAGAGTAGCTAGGGCTGAGCTCCAGGAGCCTCTGTAGGGGATAAAAGGATTCACTTAGGCGCCAGCCTCCCTCCTGCCCTCCTAAGAGTTTCTCTGGACATCTCTTCAAGTTAAGGCAAAGTCCTGCATAACCCTAGCAAATTATCTCTGGGAAAACCAGCAGACTGGAAGAAAGTACCAGACCACCAGCTTTTTCCTAGCAAATTTGCTGTTTGTTGTTTTTTAAAGATGTCTGTAAACCTCCCTTTGGATTTCTCAAGACATGAGCTTAATTAAAGAGAGCAAAATGAATCTCAAAGGTTCATAAACCTTTAAAGTCTGTTGAAGCTCAGAAAATCTTGGTCAGGATTATGATTTTGCACAGAAAAATGTTATTTTTGTAATTCTATGCAAAAATGGGTCATACTTATTTGCTGTGTTTCATTTTCAAGGAGGGATTCTGCTTGGCCAATATTAAAAGAAAAATGAGATGCAAAGACAAGTAGCAAAAATCCCTCCCTGAAATATCTCCCCATGCAGGGCTATGAGGCACCAACAAGGTCTGAGGCATGACACCAGCCTGGATCCTTCTCCTTCAGGTGGGTCCTAAACTCTTGTGGTAGGGCACAGCATTGGCTAGCTGCTCCCCAGGGAAGGATAGCTGGGAGCCAAGGGTGGTAGCAAGGCTGGTGGAGGCAGCAGCCTCAGCAGCCAGGAGCTGGAATGCCTGTGAGGGTCTGGTTTGGGCCCAGATGCAGGCCAGCAATCACCCAGCTCAGCCACCAGGCTGCTCTGAGGCAGAGCCAGAGGCTGAGCCCAGGCACAGCTGCCACCCAGCCTGGGTGAGACCAGCCATAAAGCTGAAAAGCAGCTGCTTTTCAAAGGAAAATAGGGGCAATGTCTCACCCTTAGCTCTCTCCACCACTGCCCTTATCAGCAAAGGAGCCCGCCTCAGACTGGACCCTGTCTGGACCAGGGATGTCTCCAAGACAATGACTTAACATGTCATTCAAGTTCAGGTGAATAATCAAAAGGCTAAAATTAACTTAATTCTGCAGAGCCACGTCCACACAGATACAAAAGCTAGATCATATTTTCCAAAGGAAATTGGCTTCTGTTGTGTGAGAGTAGACTCCAAGATAGGGAGGAAGGTTAAAATGACTCTGGTTTAATCCAATAGTGTGCTAATGAGACAAAGTGATTAATTACACCTCTGTAATGAGAAAGAGATTGTGTAAAGGCTTGAATCAGCTTTAACATATCACCCTGTAAACTGACACCATGTTCACATATACCTACTGGCATCTCTGGGCTCTAATTACTGGTGTTTCTCTGTTAAACCAGTGTAATTAAGAGGGAGAGAGACTGTTCTTGTCTTGGGCTCCTCCTTGGCCAAAGGGAGCCTGGCTGAGAAGATTAATCATAACCAGATGGGAGTAAAAAAACTTCCCCCTTCAGCAGTACTTCAAACAGAGGACATTTGGATCAATGACTAGCAGCATGAAGAGACAGATTAAATGTCTCTCCAACCAGAGGATCTGTGGTCACTCTCTCTATCGTGCTCACCAGGGCCAGTTGAACACAGCCATTTGTGGGATGATGGCAGCAGCCACCGCTCACTGCACAGTAACCCACTCTGGGGGCACAAGGGGAATTCTGTCCTGCTACCTCTGGCTAAAGCTCTCCTCTAGCAGAGTCAGAGCATTTGCTGCAACTGATGGATTTTTGTTCTTAGCAGCTTATCAGAAAGCCATATCATAAGAAGTTTGCATATCCCTCCAGCAGCCCAGCACTGCAGCATCTAATTGCCACACTCGAAGTGCAAATACCTGCCTAACCACAACTGATAAGCTCTTTTCTAAAGGGAATTAATTTTTCTGTGTCCTTCTTATCCTTTCAAGTTGTTTCCTGTCTGCTCACCAGCCATACAATTTGTTTGCAGCAGCTTGAAATTGCATGTGAGAGGGGAAAAAAAACATTGAAAACACTTTGGAGGACAAGATGCTGAACTGAAAGCAATTCTATGGAAGAGGAGAATAAGAAAATAAATTAAAAAACCTTTGTGGCAACAGCAGCCAGGCAGTGACCTACAGCTGAACCAGAATAGAAGCTAGGTAATTTCCATTTCAGCCTAGGAAAATGTGAAACAACTGTGAGATGATCACAGGTTCAGAAACAATTCTGCAGAGGGAACAATGTCAGCAAATCCAAGCAATCAGTCACTGAGTATTGCATTGGGATATTTTCTCATGCCGGTTTTCTCATCCCCTGAAACCATCCACCTGGTCTTCTGTGGGATTGCATTAGCTGGCACAGCTCTGGTGTTCATCCAGCACTGCACAACAGCTGGAGACAGTGCTGCCTCTGCCTGTGTGCATTAACCAAGGGTGAAACCCTTTGAGTCAAACACCCCACATTTCCAAAAGATAGCTCCTCATATGAACATCTTCTCCCACGGATTCCTGTTATATCACTGCACTCTGACATGTTCTGATGGGTCCTATCACTCTCCATGCTGCAAACCAGATGCACATCCAAATTAAGTTCTGTAAAATAGGGAAGATATTACAACTTGAGGTAAATCCATAATGTTCTGCCTGGAAAGGGGCACAATTGTTCGGACATGACCCCCTCACCCATACATCTTGCTTCAGGGGGTAATTTTCCCTAGTACTGCCTGCTTTTATGGGAGTGGAGGAGTCAGGGATGTGCATTCACATCCTTTGAGAAAGTAAGGGAATGTAACTGTATCACTTCTACTGGGACAGTCCTGCCTTTCTTGTCCCAAGTTGTCATTTAGAAATCAGCAATTCTAATACACAGGAAATACAGACAAGTTCCTGGAAGTGGGGAGAGAGAATTTACCTCACTGCAGCAGTTTTTGAGAAAAGCAATAGAGAATTTATCTAGTCCTGATAACAGAGGACTGTTCCACACCATACTGTCTCCAGAACATTTGTATGCCACGTCATTACTTTTTGAGGAATCAAATGAATCTGTATCAGTCTGTTCTTAGGAACTTTTCTGCTATATTTTAATTGAGCCCTTGTTGCATTATGGTTGAACTTCCATAAATAAAGTGTAAAAAATCCTTTTTCTCCTTTTCTTTTCTCTTTTCTTTTCTTTTCTTTTCTTTTCTTTTCTTTTCTTTTCTTTTCTTTTCTTTTCTTTTCTTTCTTCTCTTCTCTTCTCTTCTCTTCTCTTCTCTTCTCTTCTCTTCTCTTCTCTTCTCTTCTCTTCTCTTCTCTTCTCTTCTTGTCTTTGTTTCTTATTTTATCAAGTCATTGATTCTACCAGAATTGAAGACTAAAACTTTTGCTCATTCAGGTAAGTCGTGAATTCCGTCAGGAGAAACCCACAGATAAATTTGAATCCATAAATCACATTTGTGGTTTCTGTTAGAGGAGTCAAACTTTTGTCCTTTCTCTCAAGATAGTAAAAGTTATGCCATGAGTAAAACATCCATATATATTTATATATAAACCACTGAAGGTATTATTTAAACTCTCAGTTTAGTGGATTCAGCATTCAGCCTTACCACAATCACCTTCTATTTTTACCAGTGTGTAACTCAACTGTGCAGTTTTGTTTTGTTGTTTGGAGTGGATTTTTTCAATGAATATCCTGTTGCATAGTGACCCAGTTCCAGGGGATTTTAGGGATGAATAAGTCACTCCTATGGCACATCGGTCACGCCGTAACATAGATTAAAAAATCCTGCTTGGACCTGGATTAAATATCACCAGAAACATATCAGAATTCATATTATGACATAATACAAGGAGAGTGTTTTTTGCACAAACAACAAAACTCTCAAAGGAGGTTGCTTTGATGTCTGCTTCCTAAGTCTTTCCGTTTTGTGAGGCTTGCGGGACTGATTTCTCTGAGTACAGGACAATGGATGTAGCTGGAGATGTGGACAAAATTAATGCCTAAGAAAAATATCTTGGCAGCATGCTAGTTAGGCCAAGGTGTCTCATTGCAAGGCATTTTTTAATGCCTGCAGTAAGGTCATATCACGTTAAGATTGTTATCTCACTGCATTTATCTCAATTAAATTCTGTCCTATCAACACTTTGTCCTTGGAGCAAAGTGTGCCAAAATGTTCATAGCTTCTGATTTTATGCCATTGAAATGCACATCTGGAATTGGGGCTGTGCACACCGAAAATATTTCAATTAATATTACACCAAGCAACTTTTCTACTTAGCAACAAATGGCTGTGAGTGCTTCACCGCCATGCCCAAACCACAGTCTGCTGTGGCCAGGAAAATCACATACCAAGTATGATGTATTTGAAGAGCTGAGAAAAGTGCTATATGGGTATTCTAGCTAATATAGATAGGTGGAGTCTACTGCCCTATAAGACTACAGTTTGGCTATGTAGGTCTTGATATTTTTTCAGAAAGGTAGGAATGGGAAGATAGAAGTGGAATAGTCTTCAATGGCTCCTAACAGCCTGGCTAGCAGTGCTCCTTATCATCTATTCAACACCATTTTGTCACAGTTCTTAGTGCACTTGCAGCTGGTTCCTCTTCCAGTCACCTTCTCCAGAGAGAGAATTGCAAAGGTTTATTTTGGCCCTAATAAACTTACAATTTCTAGAAAGTCCTAGACACAGATGCATCTCAATAATGGGGATCTCAGAGGACAAGCAAATAGGAGCATCCTTCACTACACAAGTGCTGATATGTTGAAGTTCTGCCAAGCTTTGTCCACATAAACAGCTTGCTGATTTCTAAGCAAATACCAGCTGTGAGGTTGAATAAGAAGCTTTCTTAACTCCACTTTAACCCCAAGTCCCCAGCACCAGCAAAATTACAGCCACTCAGTTTTGCACCACTGAAGCTCTCACCAAGTGAGCTCAAATTGATGACAGCCTTTGATAATAAAATCTGTAAAGCTGCACTCAAGACCTGAATATGCTCATAACCCAAATATACTTTAACCAAAATGTTGTTTGGGGGTTTCTTGGGGTTTTTTGGTTTGGTTTTTTTTTTTGGCATGTGTATGTGACATACAGTCCTGCATAGGGGGGCCTTAGAAGTACCCTGAGCAAGTCAGTGCTTCAGTGGGGTTCAGACTAGCAATGTCTCCAGCTGGAATGAATGCACAGGCTGCTCCTAGAAATGGAGCATTGCTGACAATAGCTCGACTGCTAGAAAAAAACAGGCCTCTGGGTCCAGCCAACTTGCTAGTGCCTGCCCTCATTTTCCCTCTTTGTAGCCAGGTACACACATTTCCTCAGGGTATGTGCAAAGTATAACCTGTGCACTCGGCATTTATTCTGTTGGACGGGAATTTCAAACAGTTAAAGTGCATAACTGCTGCCTCTTTATGTAAAGATAATAGCTACTAACCTGACAGTCTTTGGTCTCAGATGATGTCAGACACTGGCTGTGCCAAGGATCAAATGATGCTACTGCCTCCAGGGACCATCTCTATCATGTAGAGCTCCCCACTCTTTTCCCCAGCATTACAAAGTGATCATATTGCACTCATATTCCAAAAAAAGCAGTGAGTGATTTCAGCTTTCCTTAGTAAGCAAGAAATTAAATCTATGCATGATATAAACAGAGTGGGGTTTTTCCCAGTTTCTAAACAGTTTAAATAACACAGATGATACTGTCTTGGCATCTCTTTTCGTTTTCCTTATGTTTATTGCTTTTCTACCCAGGTAGGAGTTTTCCCAAGCAGCCATAAATTCTCTGAGACTGGAAATATCTCAACAGCAGAGAAGCACAGACAATAATTTCTATTTCTGGTCATGGTTTCCATCTTGGAGAGAAAGATGTCACTCCTCACATTTTCTGCAATTTTTTTTTTAATTTTCTGAAAAACATTTTTAAAAATACTTCAGCTTTTGAGAATTTTCAGAAAGCCTTTTCCTTGATAGCCCTTGGCATTTTTTCCACGAAATTATCAGCCTTCACATGAGAGAACAAACAGTTTCCATGTGAATAACACCATGCTTCAAAACATGCTTCAAAACTGGAGCATCATTCCTTGTCTGTTCCATGTCTAATTGACATCTCCTGAACATGTAAGGCTCTGCTGGAAGCTAGACTGTCCATTCAATTATCTGCACACAAAGAGCTGTTTGTTTGAGTGAGGAAGTGAAAACATTATAGAGAGGACATTAGAAAAAGATCCACCTTTTCCTCCTATGGGAAAACTAGTCAATTTAATAAAAGGAATGAATAAAACACACTGAAGAGTGAATGAATGTCATCAATGCATGTTAGAAGGCATAAATGCACACTCAGAGATGGTGGTGGTTTAGGCAGCTTTGCTCTTTTCTTTTAGTCATTTCTCAGTAGCCCATAAATCCATTATCTAATACCAGATTTTTGTAAATTTATTTTAGCTAACTCCATGTTGGTTGGACAAACTGTCCTTTTTCGGGTAATACCTTACATCCTTTATGAAGAGAAAGACACAACTCTCTGTCTCCTCTAGTCAGCTGCATTTATTGCTTGCATAAAAAGCATGCTGGGATCCTGTACTGAATCCATATGCACATCTGAAAACATAATTCCTGCCCTGCAAATTTAACTCCAGTTAAAGTATGCTCAGAGCATCACCAACAACATCCTACAGCTAAGGAGACTGCACTAAAATACCTGTGCTCTATTCCTATCACCAGACCAACTGCAAGTAAATTATCACAGAGCACACACTTACAGGGCCATGAGTGATTTAATAAAGCCATCAGTCAGGATAATATAAGGAACATGCACATAACTCCACTTTCTTTGAATCTGGTTGGCACTTTACACATCTTTTGCTTTTAGAGGTTGGTTTGGATAGCACATACAACCCTCTTTCAAAAACAGCCCACATTCCACCAGTCTGAACCTGGTGAACATAAAAAAGGAATGTTCTCTGGAGTTTTGAGGAGTTCCCAGCTCATAAAGGAAACACGCATTGGGGTGGACTTCAGAAAGACTGAAATTATTGTAAAGGTATCAGTGTGTTGATGCAAAAATCAATTTATTTTAATCTGGCTTTAAATAATAATTGTACTGCCACAATAGTGTTGTTTAGCCAGCTTTAGATTCAGAAATGTACATTTCTGCAGCAGGAGACACTCTCATTTTGGCAAAGTAGTCTATTTGAGTTAACTGCATTTAAAACAATTATTTGGTGACACTGACAATATGCTTTGAAAACTATTTTGTTTCAAAGGTAAAGTTACTCTCTCATTTTCTCTCAGTTAAGGGAGAAAGGTTTATTTTACCTAAGCATACATGAATGTTTTCCCTCTTAATCAGGAGCAGAGGCTAACCATGGAACTCTGCCAGGCTGAGCCCCACTAGGAACACATGCAGCTCATGCCACTGCACTGCAGACACCACACAAGTGAGGTGAGCTCTTCAGGGCTGGGTGCTGGGGCATATCTGAGCAGAGACACCACTCCCTTCTGACCTACTGGACCTGGGGAAAAGGAATACTTGAAGAAGGCTTGTGGAACAAAATCACTTTAAAACATCCCTGCTGCAAAGTTAAGAGGAGGAGAACCCAGTTCCCATAATGCATAGGCTAGGACAGGGTCCCACAGCACCCAGGCTTTTCCTCCAGGCAGCCCATGCATCCTGATGGGCCATGATGGTTTCTTGGACACCCTCACTCCCCAGCTGCTCAGCTCCCTCCCCCGAGCCCATCACCCCAGCACTCTGAGGCAGATGTTCATGGGGTGATATCTATCCCACACCAGCCACAGGGCCTGGCAAGTGATACCCTGATGCACAGCACTTGGAGAGGGGTTGTGTCTCTGGAGGTGCTGAACGTGTGAAACAGGCCTCTGCCCTTGAGAGCTTCCCCATACTTGGCTGAAGGGCATTGTCCAGCTGGCAGCTCCCCTGAGGAAGGTGAGCTATGCCCCATGCCCTTCCAGGGTGGCCAACATCCCCTCCCCAAAGCACTTCTTAAACGACTAAACATATATTTGCGTTCATATGAAAGCTAATGTAATTTAGAGACCTAGAATGTAACATATTGTTGTATTCATAAGCTCTAGGAAAAAGCAGCATCACAGAAACTCAGCTGAGTGTGGGCCCCATAGTTTCTGATATGCTCTTCAAGGGAAATGGCCTTTGCTGTATTGTGATGTCCAATAGAAGAAGAATGGGAATAAAATTTCTCACTTCATCTTTAAAAAATTCAGTCTAATCAGATCTGGCAGGAAATTTATTTACTTTCAATTATCTAAAGAACACAGCGACAGGGCAAACTTACCTGGATGATTTGTGTGTACAGTCCTCTATCTTCACATGTCTCAGTTTTTTTAAAGCTTAACCTTCAGTCTGAGTGACCTGATTAATCCTTAGTCTGAGCCTAAGCACAACATTATCATTATGTTTCTCAGACTCCCAAGAACACCTCAACCCAGGTTTAGCCAATTTATTCCTTCCCAGGAAAACACATGTGAGTTCAGTTGTTCCAGAACATGAAACATTTCTTTCTGCAAGTTTTTAGCCTGTGTTACATTAGCAATTGAACTTCTCCTCAGCAACAAAACCATAATAAATGTTCAGTTTCCATTGCACAAAGGGAAAATCAGAGTACAGTCTGCTTTGCTTCCTTTGCCTGTGAACTAATGAACACAGACCGTAAATGACTGTCTGCAAGACATACTTATCTGTCCCTGCAAAAGGAACATACACTGCAGGAGTAAATGAGATTGCAAGAAAGAGAGAAGCTGGAGGATTAATAATTGCAGGAAAGCAAACTCATTTAGGAGCCTAGCATGGTCATTACGTAACTAAGCTTTGTTCAAGACCGTTCAGATGATAAAGCAGTATAAACTCAGAATCAGCTAATGACTTGCTTGAAATGTGTTACAGGCTAAAGGGTTTTTTAGCATAAGCCTTGACCAAACCTTGATCAAGGTGACTGATATTATTAACTGATGATTTTTAAATGTGGTCTGTACACACAAAGAGTGCTTTCCTTTCCCCAGAAATGAAAATGGCTCTTACCTTGCTCGGAAGGTTTGTCTTTAGAGGGCATACCAGAATTTTCCTAAGCCTCGTTCTTTTGGGAACACATTTCCTTCAGTCCAACAGTGCCAACAGGGGAGACCAGCCTGTTTCACTCCTCCAGCAACAGGAGTGAATCTCAGCTAGTTCTGCTTCTGAATCTGCTCTTCAAGAAGCAAGCCACTTTTTAAGAGTCAACGATGCAGAATGGCCAGCTCAGACCTGAACCATAATCCACATTATCCCCCAGCTACCTCAGCAATCTAATATTCTTTTCTGTCCCAGTGTGGGGGGATGGATGTCAGGCTGTCCATCTTCTGCTAGATGGCAGCAGAGACAAAAAACCTGTGGCTTCTCTGTTTGTTTTGTCATCAGTCAATGATGCTCGTGGTTTTCATGATCTTCTTTCCTTCCTATTAACCCTTCCTGGTAAAGGAAAGTAGCCTCATCTGCTTTTTCATGGTACGTTTCGTGTCATTCCAGGCACACAGCTGTTTTTCCCCATATGTCCATGTCTGTCTCCCTTCATGTTGGAAATAAATCCATTAGGCCCTAATATAAAAGAACAGAAGAACATAGGGAAATGGAAGCATGATTATAACTGTATGCTTATCAACATGGAAACAATGTTGAACTACTAGTTTTTAGCCCCTCTGTATTTCCATGGCAGTGTTGTTCCTTTTGGCAAAAAAAAAAACCCAAGTAGATGTTAACATCCAATTTGGGACAAAGTTTAATTCAACTTTAATTGGTGGAAATCTAATATTCACCAACTTACACTATTTTTAGTCAGATAGATGAAAATGCATATTTTTTCAATAGTTCTGATCAAGATTTCTATTGCTTCACTGTGCCAGAGAGATCTCCTGTTGCATATTAAACTACAGCATAAGAAGTGTAAGTGTATCAGTTTAGTAAATTCATCTGAAAGTTCAGAAAATACACAACAATGCCAATGTGTCCCAGGGATTTGGAATAAAATAAATTTATGAATTTCAAACTTGTTTCATTTTAATGGCATCCCCAGGTTCAGATATTATTCTGATGTTTGCCTGGGAAATGAAGTGGATTAGACAAATGAAGGAGTGATTGAAACCAAATCACCCTGTACTTGCTTGGAGTGCCAAACCACGCCAGTGCATGCAAAAGGTTTTCATCTCTAGTGTACAATTTTTGCAAAAATGATTATAATTTGTTCCTTAATTGCTATAAAAGATTGGGCAGTCATAGGCAGTGGATAGCCAGTGACCATGTAGATTTATGATGACATTCAGCAGAAGGTAACAGCTGTGTGCAAACACCAATGTGAAAGGTGCATTCACTTATGGACAGTCACTGCAGCCCCCCACTGGCAGAGGGTACAATGCCCTCTTGATCTCAAAACTCCAGCATTGTTAAAGTAATAACAGTATTTATTTATGTCTTCAAAGCACTTTGTAAGCATTAACTAATGAATCTTCACTACATATCTGTGAGGAAGACATTTTGCAGACGAGCTTATGCACATAGAGATGCAATGATTTATTCAATGTCACTACACAGTCAATGTTAATGGAGACTAGTACACAGTGTTCATTGGACCACATTCACATTGGGAACAGGGTCTTAAATATTTCATTGAAATTACATTGCACACCCTTCTCATCCAGAGCAGAACACTACTGCAGCTGTGACATATGTCCCATAGAGAAACAAAATGATTTTGTGTAGGGTCATCTCCTCTACCTCTTGTCAAATACGCTGCTCAGTGTCCTTGGTTTATTCCCACAATATTGAATATAAAGAGAAATTATAGTACAGTGAAATTACTTACACACTCTTCCACAACTTGAATTATTTTTAATTAGTACTTTATACATAAAATAAGAGGATTGCTTGAGAAAAATTTCTTTTTGTCTAGTTTTTCAGTTGCCATAGTTAACTGTCCTAATGCAGTTCTAGCTGAAGGAGTTGGTAAAAACATTATAATTATATGCCTGCTCCTGGAATTCACAGTTGGAACCAGCTCCTTGTTTACAGAATGATAAATTACTGGGTCAAATTCACAGGGCCTGGCACCAAGGACAAATGCAATGCTGACAAAGAGACAAGTGCTCTTAGCTTGCTGCAAATCACTCCTCACCACTCTGCCCTGATCCTCAGGAGCGTCTCCTCAACCCCTTCTTAGTCCAAACAATTCCATTCTGAGGCTTTGGTTACCTCAGCTCATGGGCACTGAATGGAGGAAGGGAGTTTCATGCATAGCCCTACCAGCACATCTGAGCAAACAGAAGATTTTGGCAGCCTAGAAGAAACAAAAAGGAGCAGGTAACACCCTCTTCCACTGCTGCATCTGTTTGCAGTGCATGCTTCCTTGCACACTGGGACAACACGTCAATGTCACTTATACCTTCGGTCACCAGACACAAGCAATGCTTCAGTTCCACTCCTACTTCCATTCTATCATAGCATCACTTCCACTGCTCCTGTAATCCCTCCACAAAAAAAACAGATAATGAGGAGAAAGCCAGAAACACTAGTCAATGTGGCACGTCAGAGCACCTCAGTCATAGCTGTCATTCACAGCACAAAAACATTTAATCCTAAAGGTAGGTACAGCTCACTGGAACATTTTACTGCAGCTTCAGCTCCTTGGTGACCAGAGCTTGGGAAGCAGTTGAAGGGTGATATATGTGAATTTAACCTGCACCTCTTTTGTGACCTGCATACTTACAGCACTGCTCAGCTTTTATCTTCCCTTGTTCAGGATCTCCACCTCAGTATTGTCATTGAAACCTACCACTGATATAAGTATCAGTGTCTGACCACTGATATAGGCATCTTTGTATTGTTAATTCACTCAAACCTGAAGAACAAGGAGGATGTCTGTCCTATTTTATTCATCATTTCACTTTTTGAAAATTTTCCTTTCCTGTCTACAGTGGAAACTGGTTTTGTCTCACTGTTTGTTTTTGTCTTGCTTTTGCTGTGTGCTAGACTGTATCCTGCTTTCCTCCAATTGTAGTTAAGGTAAACAAAGCCTTAAAGGGAAAAATTAGTTTGAACACTGACAAAATGCTAGAGGTATAACTCTGAAACAAAGGCAATGTTTATCTGCCTACCTGAGACATCTGTAAATCATAAGGTAGCTAGAGTAAGCCTTCCTTCTTTTTCCTTCCCAAACTGTTCCAACCTGTTAACATTTTGGTGTTTTTCAACTGCATCAGAAATAAAACAGGATATTTATGCCAAAAATGCATTATTTTTTGTTTCAAGAATAGTTTTGTGTCTTTTCATAATAAAGCAATATTATCTCACTTCTCACCAGAACAGACATCCTTTCTTTCCCTTAATTTCTGCATGGTCTGCTTCAGGTGAATGGTTAATAAAGGGTCAAAGTTGGATCAGTTTATTTATCCAAATAATCCTGTTAAGAACAGCAGGGAGCCCAAAGGCTGGTAAGAAAAATAACCCACTTGTTGAAATATTTGGACCAAGTAAGAGAAAATGAGTCCCATCTGCTTTTTATATATTCTTAAGGCAGAATGAATAACCAATGCAGGAAAATAAATTTCTGGCGTGCTTTAAAATCATCATTTAAAACTAAGAGGCAATCTTCAGACAGTAGAGGGAAAAAAGTTTTTTTGGAAATAAATACTCTACCAGATTCCTGGGTTTTAACAGTAGGACATGGAGATTCAGTTGGACAGAAACCATTACTGAGCAGTAGGTTTGCTACACTTAGAAAAATGGACTTCTCTTTCTCCATGCAGATTTTAAGCACCTGTTCTTATAGATACCACCAAGGTAATAGATTGTGTCTCCTAAATGTATTTAATTACATTTAATAGCACTTCATCTCAGACATTACAAGCTGGGAATGAAGAGAATGCCTGGCAATGAAGAGAGCTACCAACCCTGGAGAAGAGAGAGAAACGGGGAGAAGTTCCTTCAAAACAGGATCAGCCCCTGCTCTAATTGATTTTTTTCCCAGTTTCTGATCAATTCCATGAAATAGAATATTATTTCTTATATATGCATTTCAAGAAAAAATAATGGGAAAATGCCAGGAGAAGAAAACAATTGCCAAGGCACCTATCAGAACAACTACAGCATTACAGATCCTGTTATAGTTTATAGCAACTGTGATTAGAAATACCACAGAGTACCCTCTTGCCATTCTTTTACAGACAAATCTGGGCTCTTCCGAAGCCGTGCCTGCCAGATTAGGCCTGTAGCACTGATTTCCAAGGAGACATATGTTAAGTGTTGACAGGCAGGATTCAAAGCCCCTATCACTTTGAATAGGCCTTTGGTACTGTGAACACTTTGGATCAACATCATCATCTAGAGGATAAGTAGGGCAGGAGAACCTATTTGTTTTTAAATATTGAATTACCACAGCTTAAAGCCCCATGAGTCTCCAAAACATTCTCCAGAATCAGCTTGGGCAGCCAGCATTCCAAGAGTAGCTTTGTGTTTCATCTCTGTGGCCTCTTTCTCTCAGCTGTTCACTTGCCCTGGCTGTGCCAAGTCACCTTGGGGACTGGAGCAGCCAGGAGCACACCGAGGCCCTGGACCCCTGGCCCCTGCCATTTGTGTTACATCACATGTGCTAGTGTCACACAATGTGTGGGCATTGTACAGAGTGGGAGTGCCAAGGTGCTGCCTTCCAGGTGCTGCCAGGTGCCCTGGAAGGGGCCTGCACCTGATCAGTTTGGGCACACTCTTCAGTCTGACCAGACACAGGCCTGGGCTCCAGGCAGGCTGGCAGGATCTGGGCATCGCTCACACAGTGCCAGAGCAGCTTTGGCCCCCTCCAAGTAATTTCCCTTGGCATCTCAAGCACAACAAGCAAAACGTAAAACAAATGGAAAACCCCAGTCCTGAAATATTGCTGAAGGCTAGGACATTAGCACATTACTAATTTTATATAAAACCTTCAAGTGGCTTGCAATAAATTCCCACAAATAGGCATAGAGCAAAAGCTCCTCACCATGCTTGCTCACCTCCATAGGTGTTTCCTTCCTGCCCACGGGCACATGGGTGTCCTTGGGAAGTAAAACATGTTTTGTGCTTCTTTGGGAAAGCAAGGCAGCAAGCTATTCATGAAAAAGAAAAAATGCACTTCAAAGTCCTATGGAAACACTTGGCTACACGTCAGTGGCCATTGTTGCTGTCCCCTGTGCTGGCCAGCCATGCTCTGGCCACTGCAGGCTGTGCAGCTGCTCCAGGTTCCTCTGCAGCTGGCAGCACCACATGGGCAGCCACAGCTGCCCAGCCTGGCTGCCTCTCCCCATGGCTGCAGCACGTGCCCTGCAGAAGAGCTCTTCTGACTAGTGCAACAGCTACGTGTCTCTGCACTACTTATTCTGCCTAGACGAACTAAGAATTTCTATTTCTTTATATAACAGACATCCTCCAGATGATTTCCACTGAGGTGGAGCCCACTCTTGTCTGCAGCCAGGCTTACACAGCCATTTGAGTCATTCCTGACTTATCCAATACCTTGAGTCTCTAGGGGAAAGTTTGGGTCCCTCGGGAATGTGTGGAAAGTTTCAGGAGTGGAACACTGGAAAATGAGATAAACACAATTTATTGAAGGGCAAAATATGTGTTAATTCAATTAAGTGTTTGGGATTTTCCTTCCACTTTTTCAAAATTTCCCTTTTTGTTTAGACAAATGGATCACATGTCCAATAGATGCACAATGAAAGGAAGAAGGATTTCCTACACTTAGAGATACTTTTATACAGACATGGAGTGTACACTTTGAAACAAGGAAAGAAGGAAACTAACACTCAGCATGTGCTTGCAACTTCAAACAAGTGGGTATCTGCATGAAACAAAAGCTAAATGTGTTTTTGGACATCTGAACAGGAAAGCCAGCATCTTGTATGGTTAGCAACACCATTATTTCTTAGAATCAACTCTTGAAGCTTGGGATGTGTTTTCTAGGCTGACTGCAGGAAAGAGGATTTCCAGGATGCAGACAACCTCCTTTCACTTCAGGAGTCATGGCACAGTCCTGCCCTGGTCTAAGATAGGAGAACAGTAGAGAAAGATGGACAATTTCTGATGGAACTCAAAGAAAGTTAGAAAATACCAACTGCTACATGGAATTAGCTTGATTTACTGGACTCTTTAAAGAGTTTTTAAAAAATCTTCACTGATGTCATTACAAAAGTTTGTCTCTGTGGTGCCCCTTTCTGTTTCCATCCATACACTGGCAATAAATACTTTCCTTAAAGTATGACACAACTAGTGTGTCCAGAAAAATTCCTGGTGAGTGTGATAAATGGAAGGAGAGACATCACTGCATTCTCTGGAATGGGAGAAGAAAGACTATGCCACCTTTCAGAACTATTTGAAGATGGTGCTGAGAAATAACATGATTGCATCAGGTCCAAGAGAAGTCCACATATGCTGCTGGTAAAGAAAACACTAGCAGGAGGCAATTCAACCCTAAGGAAAGCTAAATGTTATTATCCTCAACACACTTAGTGTGCAAAATGCTGTACAGAAGGATGTTACCCCAACCATCTCCCAGCCTTCTGAAAGAGCCCAGCTGGCAGGGGGCACAGGTCAGGGAACTGCCTGTCAGCTCATGTTTGTGTTGAGGAATACATCTGGTGCAGGCAGCTCGCTGCTGGGGGAGATGCAGATTGAAGTACAGATTGAGCTCTAGTGGGAGCCCAGGACAAGAGACCATGAACTGCCAACCCTTTGGATAACAAAGTGCACAAAGACCAGAGGCATCAGCCAGGTGGATGGACACTGAGGGAGAGAGCAGGAGAGGAGGTCTCAGGAGAAGAGCAAGACTTGTGCACAAGTAGACTGTGAGGGTATAAAAGCCATGGGGTTCCTTGGTTTGGGGATCTCTCTTCAGAGACACCAGCTTGGGCTGTTTCTGTCTTACTGTGCTGTGATCAAATGGTTTTATGGAATGAGACATCTGAGATGCTTCTGGGGAAAACCTGGGGTTGAACCGGTCAGGAAACCTGGTCTGAATGTAAATGGAGTTTGCAGGGAGTCAAGCAAGGCACCCGTGGGCTCCCTGGAGCTGGCCCCTGTGAAAGGGCTTTGGTCCCAACAGTGAAAATCTGTTAGGAGTGTGATGGGCAGAGAGCCATGGGAATGGTCAGGCTGGGAAGTTTCCCTAACACTTGCATGTCCAGTGGGATTGGATCATCCAGAGACTGAAAGAAGACAAAAGAAAGAGGTGGAGAGGCAAGAACATAAGTGTTACTCACTAGATCTCTATGGCAGGTCTTTCTCCACCTGTTTATGTCTCAGAGTCTCAAACAGCTAGCAACAGAGTCAGAGTCATTGTATGTACAAAGAAGCTCATGGAAATCTTGCAAGTCTGTTCTCTCAATACATGCAGACCAATGCAACAAACCATATTGCTCTCACAGCCTGTCTGTTGCCTCCAAGAAGGAAAGAGGCGGAAGAAAATGGAGGGGGAACAGCTGCAGCATGTTGACAGTGCGAGGTTGCTGTGCAGTCTCAGCTGTGGAAGTATTTTTCAAGTTCTGATCTTACCCTTAGCTAATTTCTTGCCCATCTGTCCACAGCAGAGTCACTGAGGTTACTGACTCCTTTGTTTCCTCCGTGGCATCCTCTAGATGGGATAGAGTAAATCAGGAGTGTGTCAGCCCCGGGCTGCCTCATAGCATCAAATCATACAACCAACAGAATTGACCACAAGCTGTAATCTTTCCATAGAGAAAATATCTAGATCCTGAGTTTCATACCAAAATGAAAGTTTGGAGTGCCTCCCTGAGTCACCCAAGGCTTCCTGAGCATCCAGTGAGAGACAGTCTGAAAGAGTAATCCAGGTTGTAAGAGGAATAAATGGATTCCAGGTCCCTTGACTACAGGAATAAGAGAACTTAAAGCATTTAGACTCTTAATTTAGATGCCTCGTTAACTGCCTGTGATGTGATGGGATGAATTTGGGCCAAAGGTGTTCATGCCACTGCAACAACAGGACTCTGAGAAGGTTTCTGTTCTGTTTTTATTTGGATAAAGTCCAGCTCATCATTTTCCCATGAGCTTTGATCTCATCTCAGTGGCTCTGCTCAAGTCACTAATCCCCAAAAGCACAAAGCATTCCATTTTCAATTTAGAAAGAGAGTGGGCGTATAAATGAGTATACCAAAATGAGTTTTGGGTAACCAATGCAAGATGGAGAAAATAATTTCCAAACTCTGTTCTCAGCAAGGGATGTGCTCCATTATCCTCCCCCATGATTCAGAGAACATCAGACTTTATGCTGCTGCTGTAAAGGCTGAGTGTTTAACAAGACATACTGTTCTCTTGTCTGAGGACACCTGGAATACACTAAGTGCATTTTAAGAAACCATTGCTTTTATTAACTGTAATTATACAGGCCAGTAATGAAAACTAGAAGGAACTAGTCCCTCCCAGTCCCTCCCAGCTATCAAGACTTATAACAACCAACATCAATTAACTAAGCTATAAAGCAAATAGTTTTAAGACAACCAGAAATATCCAGGGCAGGAGTGTAACTGGCCCAACTCCCAACTTTCACACAACACATTCATATTCTTCTGTCTACCTTATGATTTCATGGTAAGTGTTTTTTCCTGGGGAGGGAGATGACTCTATGTGGGAAATTGAACTACTGTCTAAATTCCACACTAGATGTATACATACAGAGTGGAGTCTTTCACACATGTTTGCTGGGAAAAAAAAACCAAAACATTTAAAGACTAAGCTGCTGTTAATATTGAAGCTATAGGATCATGGGTATGTGGGTTAGAATATACATTTAAATGCCATCTACCCCAATCTTGTGCTCAAAGCAGGATTGTTGCCATCCCAAGACTCTTCCTGATGGAAAGCAGCATTAGGTTTCTTCTTATTTGCAAGCGAGATGGTGGTTGACTTATCTGCAATGAGAGTGCTCTGTCAGCATCCATCCCCCATAAACACCCAGGACTTTTTGAGCAGACCTACCACTAGCCAGTCACTTCCCAGCCTGTGCTGATACATGGGGTTATTCTGCAACAGGTGCAAAACTCTGCATTTCTCCTTGTTAAACTACTTGAGCTGTTTAGGTTGGCCTGATCCTTATGTTTAGCAAAGGTGTTTTAGATTGAAGCTCTGACACTCATCTTGTCAAATGTTAATTTTAATTAAATAACTTGCATAAATTCACTGATGGTTTGTTCTGTGAAATCATTCAGGCTGCTGATGAAAACGTTAAGCAACATCTTCAGTACTCCTCTCATAAGTGACAACCAATCAGATGTGAGTCACCCTGTGAGTCCAGAGGTTCAGCTGCTCTTCAGTGCCCCAAGCATTTTGTATCTCTAGTCCATACTTCTTCAGCTTCCAAATGAGAATGCTGTGGGTGATGGATGGCACCAAAATCATTAATAAAGTCATGGTGTATTGCCTCTCTCCTTCTCCACACAGTCACACTGTTGTAGAAGGCAATCCATGCTGACTGTTTCTGAGTACCTTCTTGCCCAGCTCATGTCTGTAAATGGATTCTAAGAAGACATATCCCATGATCTTTTCAGGAACAAAAGTGAAGTTGGCTAGCCAAAATACTTGCTGCTTTTTCTTTTTTTTTCTTTTCTTTTCTTTTCTTTTCTTTTCTTTTCTTTTCTTTTCTTTTCTTTTCTTTTCTTTTCTTTTCTTTTTCTTTTTCTTTTCTTTTCTTTTTCTTTTTCTTTTTTTCTTTTCTTTGTGTGAGGGAGAGATTCTCAAAAAAAGGTATGGCAGGACTTACCTTCTGCCCCATCATCCTACTCCTTCCCAAAAGCATATGCTTTAGACAGAAAAAATGACAAAGTATAATAGAAGTAAGGGTGTAAGGTCTTTGGCTCTGCTCCTTTCAACTCAAATTGTTACGTTTTCATTGAGAATAAAATATTTTTTTCCTGCTTGTATCCTGCACCTCAGACTGGGAAAATCAGAATCCCATTACCCTTGCAAGTACCGTCTCCTACACCCTTAACAGCTTTTTGGATCTTCTTCCTGTCTCTTAAATCACTCCCAGCACCTTCAACAGTGCTGTGTTTGTTGGCCTCTTTCCTTATCTTACACACACACAGAGTTTCTTTAACTCCTTTCAAATGGGTTTTTGAGGTTTTCTTTAGCACTTTGGATATTATCAAGTTATCCATTAATACTCTTTGCTGAGGCAAAGCACTCAATGGTTATACTTAGCGTTGTTTCTCCAGCCTCCCTCCCTAACCAGGATGTTTATTTTCCATAAGACTCTTACAAGTTTAATCTCCTCACTGGAATTTGCATTCGTCTAGCAAACACAAATTCCCTCCCACTGGCACCCGCTAGCCTCTAACAAGGTAAGCTGTTCTTACAGGACGTCAGGCTCCCCACCAACAAACAAAATCTCTTCTACCCAAGATCCCTTTGGCTTTTACAATATGCTGGCTCTGGAAACATATTGATAGGGGTGCTTTTTGAAGGGCCTTGCGGGTGCTCAGTTTGAAGAAACAGTCAGCACCAGCTATCTTAGCCTCCTTCAGCCAGCTGGCCGTGACTCTTGCCAAGTGGAACGGCTGTTTACCAAGATTTACCCTTCTTAGCAGAATTTTTGTAAGGACTTACCAATAATGGGGATTAGTCCTGATTTGAGCTCTCAGTATATCAGACATCAGTACAGGCACATCCATGCAATCCCCAGCTCACAGGAAGAACCAGCTCCTTCTGCACCTGAAGGTTGTCCCTGTTTGAAGGTGCAACCTGCTCCACCAGTGGGAACCACTGTTTTCTGGGGCTGTGCTCAGGACAGCAGCAGTAGGCACCATCCCCTAGCAGCTGTGTTATGCCCAGTTCAGAGACAATAACTCCTCCTCCAAGGCCTCAGCTCTGCAGCTTTCACAGGAGACACTAGTTCAATTCCTCAAGTGGATGCCAAGCTCTGCAAAGGGAGTCTGTGGCTCTTATACTTTTTGTATACACTGTGTTGGCAAGAGCACTTGTGTTAGCATGGTTGCATCTACACTACGGCTGCTGCTGGCACTGACCTTCCATATTAAAACACATGCCTCTACCCCAGCCAACATTCCTGCTGCAGCCAACATTTCTAGAGTAAGTCTAGCTGGAGCTCCCAGCCAGCTGTAATTGTACACAACCAGCAGTGTCTGTCTGCTCTTTGGTGAAAGCTGTGTCCTGGAGCACGACATTCTAGCAATGGCTCAGCAGTAACGCTTAACCAGGCATGGGAATGCTTCTGAGTTTTTCCATCTTTCAGCCTGCAGAAAGGATCTCGGAGTAATGGTAGATTTACACTCATTACATCACTACGAGGATCCCTGCCTCACTGGAAACCTTTCCTGGACCTCAGAGAGAATGGAAAGTTTGGAGGAGAGTTGTTTTCAAAGCAAAACCACTCCAAAATACCCACCTCCAAAATACCCACCTCCAGCCAAACAATAGAGGTTTGGCACCATCTATCACAGTCTAACCAGCTTCCAGCTGCATCTGAGCATGCTTACGAGAAAGAGCCGTGATGAGAGACAGCTACTGTCACATACAGCTAAGGAAAATTAAACACAGCTAAAAGCTCTGCTTCCCACCTCCCACTGATTCCCCCATGATAAATTCTTCCAGAAAATTAATTAAGGTTCTTTGTGTTTCGAATTCTATATTTGGCTGGAATTCTTTGCACTTGACATATTGTCTAAGTGCCACAAGGAAGAAAAGCCTTATAAACTGTTGCATGGTATGTTGCAGAAACTGTTTCTTCCCAAGGCAGTGAAATTGCACTCACTCAAGCTTAATCAGGCTATCTCCTAGGGCTTGCCCTAACAGAAAACCTTCCTGAGGCTAAGCAAATGTTCTAAAGAGATTAAATATGTGCTGCAGTGATGGCTATGGACAGTCAGTGTGAACAAGTCCAGCTCCCTGAAGCTCAAGGACACCCCTCTGAGGGGTGCCCACTTCAGAGGACAAGGACAAACGGATCAGTCAAACAACAGCAACACTCAACACAGTCAGGCAGGGGTAAAAAAGATTGGGAACTACACATCTTAGAAGGTCTCCAGCTGCTCCACTCATGCTGGGCTCAAGGGAGGTCTCCTCCAAGTGAAGATGGTAATTTTTTGGTGTCCAGGCTTTCCCAGTGCCAGAGAGCTCAGCCTAAGCTGTAGTTTGTGGCTGCTTTATGTCATTGCCAAAGGGCTGTCACCAAGATCACAGGTGCCAGGACAAAATGTTGCACAAGTCCATTGGAAGGAAAACTTTGTGGTGAAGAGGAAGCACAGGTGCTGAGTGGCAGTGATATCCAGGGAAAATGGAAGGGAACTCATCCATTCATCACTCAGGATGTACGACAATAAATTCCCTAAGGGAATTTTGCTTTACACCCCCAGGATTTTCTCCGCTTTTTCTTTTTATATGGTCTCTTAGTCCCTGCCCAGTGATAGGGGGCATAACACCATTAACCTAATTCTGCTTTCTTCTACAAAAACTGGGCTTGGGGACCACTGTACATAGAGCAGAGATGGCAGTAGTGTCTTCTGAACTGGCAAACAGACCTAAAACCACAACAAGCTGCTGCAGTAGTGACCAGCTTTTCAGCTGGCTGCCTTCCAGAGAGGGATTTACAGTCCTCGACTATGCCAGCATTGGAGGTTAAGAGGCAGAAACCCGACCTAGCCAAAAGGAAATGCTTAAAGGAAGGGTGTAATATAACCTAACCCTGTCAACCTCATCCTGGGCTTGGATGTTTTCCTGCAAACTCCTGGAGTTGGACTTCCAGCCCAAGCCCCTCCTGGCCTTCTCTCTGGCCAGGAGAGTGTACCCCTCTCTCAGACACATTGCTTGCTGTGCATCCCCGGTGTTACCTCCTCTTTCCAAACCATTACCAACTAACTCATGCATTCAGCTCTGACCTCCTTTGCATTTCTTCTGCACGTACTGCTCACACTTGATACTTGCTCTCCCCTCCTTGGCAGCACTCTGGTGATGCAGTTTTGGGAGAAGCTGCTCTGTGCTTGGGGCAGTACCTCAGATGACCCACGTCAGGGCAGGGACATTCCTGTAGCTGGTGAACAGATGAAAAAAAGCTAAGAAGGAACTAGTAGTTGAAAGAAACCCTTATGCACAGATTCACCATTCAGCAGTGCCTATCACCTCACCACAGGGCATGGAAGGGGCTGGGTGTGAGGGCTGGCAGAAACAAAGAAATCTAAGGCTTGGGAGGTGTCTGGCTCAAGATGAGTTAGGAGAATGGGGAGGAAAGGTGTTTTCCTCTTTGTTTAATCATCTTCATTTCCTCAAAATCCAAATTGGTAATTAAAAAATTATGTTATTGTGTTGAATATTAAACTAATTCCCAAAGTCAAGGCTATTTTCCCAGTGTCACATTGAAAACTGCCCTTGGACTTGAGATAGATTTGAAAAACAGTTACAAGCCCCTCATGTGACTCAATTCCTCCAAAAAGCCTTTTACCTCTTTTACCTACTTCTCTTCTCCTTTCAGTTTCTGAGTCTATAATATTCCTCTTGAAATGTATAGTTCACTTTCTTTGATACTGCTTGCTGCCTCAATCTTAACAGCTTGAGGCACATAGCTGGGAATCAGCTCAGCCTGCATACACACATGCTCAGTGACTGCAGTAGCAGGTCTTTTCCTAGTCTTTATTTTTTTAGGAAAAAGCTGTCCAGCTGTCGGACAGATCAAACCCCATCACTTCCAATGGACACCTTTGCAATTTAAAGCTTGTTCCCTTCTACATGCTCACCCCTCCCACACCCTCACCTGTAGCAGGGCACTGGAGGTGCAGCCCACCTCCCCAGCTGGGGGGGTTTTCCAGCGTGTACAAAGAACAGGATCACCACGTGCAGCAATGCTTCATTTCATGCAGAAAATGGGGAAATGGTTGTGCAAACCACTTATACATATGGAAACTATCATACCCAAACCTTGGCTAGCTTCACTGGAATTCCAAAAGTCTTGTCACCTCTCCAAGGACTATTTTCCTATACTATTTCAGTCTTTACGTGCTCCCACCCATTTTGACACCAAAGCTGTTCATAACAATCTATCACTTATTTTCCTTTTTCCTTCAGATGACGGGAGATTTTCCCTGCCTACAAGAATAGCTGCTCTTTGTTAACTACACATCTAAATAACATTAATCTGGGGTAGAAATTTGGTCTGGAGAGCTTAAGCTCAGAGGCCCAAATTTTCAGTGGGTAATTATCATCTGAAACCACAGCTGTTAAACAGGAATGAATATACATCCCAATTAAGAATGAGGAGATGAAGCACTCTGTTCCAGGAGGAGCACAGATACCTATCCCAGCAACAGCTCTGGCAGTTCTTAGTTGGTAGATCTTAAGGACTTTTATTGCCTTTCATTTCTGTTGTTGAACCACTCCTCCCTCTTCAGCATACTTAGCATATCTGAAGCAGAAAGTAATTTTTTCCTCTATACAGATAGAGCACTCTGTGATGGGGATACTGAGATGCAAGCCCTCAAAGGTATTTTGGTTCCTAATTTCAAGGAGATTCAACAACTTAAATGCATGTGAAGGTTTGGGATTAACTAACCTTCAAAGGCTGTGTACCCACTGCATGACCTCAAATCACTATGGGTTTCCTGAGCTCTGGGCTTGTATTTTGAAACCTAGAGATGTTTTGCTCTGTTACAACAGTTAATGAGCTCAGAATACTTTCTTGCTCAATAAGGGAGTGGGAGCAGTGCACACATGACATGGACGGACAGGCACAAGGAACTCCTCCACTGCAGGTTTCTGTCTTTGACACTTTGACTACGACCCTGCATCAACTGCTCATGCAACATCTCTTTGCCTGGGAAACAGGGGCAAGCACGTGAACACACACCCTGCCTTTACCCTGATGGTGGGGTGCTGTTGTTCTTGCCTGATCATAACCTCACATCACAAATAAAATTTGGCATTCACTCCTGAACTCTTCTTCTTTTTCCTCATGAGTCCCAAGAGCAGAGGAAAGAGCTGTACTTCACGGAGAGCTATTTTATGAAAGTCTCCAGCACCCACAGTTAGACCCAATGGCAGCAGATTTTCAGAGAATTAGCTCTGGTGTTTTGGAGCTGAACCCTTTCTAGATATTGAAACTCCACAGATTTATCCCTTAAGTTGGTTCCTGAGAACCATACCTTCAACCTCCAAAGCGCAAAAATATCTCTTTTGTTCAAGGATTTAACTACTGCTTAGATTCATTAGCAAAGGTAATTTTGGCCTAATTAGTCTTCTAATTTCTATGTTATCCCTTGTAGGAATATGCCCTCAGAAATTAGTGAAATGACTTATAATATATGCTAATCACCATAATCTGATTTGTCTTTAATTATACATGTAATGGGGAAACTAATTGGAAGATAAAGGGTATTTGAAAGGGCCAAAACATGTAACTCAGGAAGAGAATATAATACTAA
>VYZP01003545.1:0-13966 GCA_013400635.1 Hypocryptadius cinnamomeus
CCAGCACCTCCACAAGCACCAGGGAAAGAAGCACTACATCTACAGAAAAAACTCTTCCAACTGTATTCTCCACTGCTGCTATTCAGACAACTTCAACAATTACTGCCTCCACCTCTGAAATAAAATTAAGAACCACAACAGGCACCACAGCTGGACCCAGCACCACGGCCTCAGCCAGAGAGGGCACAACCATCATCGCTACCACCACCAGCACCTCTCCCCCTCAGACTGAAGGCACAACCATCATCATCCCAACAACAACACTGCCCACGCCTGCCACCAGCACTGCCAGCACCTCCAGGACCACAGCAGGAAGCACCACATCAGCCTCTGGCACCTCTGCTGCAGGAGAAACCTCCACTGTGGTAACCCAGGCTACACGGTCTCCCACAACACCCTCTGATGTTAAAATAAGAACCACCACAGGCACCACGGCTGGCCCCAGCACCACAGCCTCAGCCAGAGAGGGCACAACCATCATCACTACCACCACCAGCACTGCCTCCACTTCACCTGAAATAAGATTAATAACCACTTCTGGCCCCACAGCTGTGTTCACTACCACTCTTCCTCAGTCTGGAAGTACCACAGGTATATTCTTATAACATTCTTTTCTCCTGCTGTAGAAAATATTGCTATAAGAGTTTTCTTCAATACTACTGTCAGCCTAAGTCTTTTCTTGTGTACTTTTTAAAATTTTACTAGCGTCATTTTCTTTAGACCAACAGTCATATCTGTTTTGTATGGCTTCTTTCTCTAAACCGGTCTGTGATTATATGAATCTATGACCATTTATATTCCTTAAAACACATAAAGATATTTTCAATTAATCTCCCCCTTTGTTACTAGTATTTATGTTCATCAGCTTGGTTAACTTCATAGTATTAATTCTTATGTAAATGAAGAAAGTTGATACTTTTCAAAACTTTAGAGGTAAATCTTGTCAGACTTGCCAAAGGCCAGATATTATTCAATGTGCAATTGAAAAATTTCCATAATCTCCACTTATGAATAGGTCAAATATTTGAATGCAAGCAACATGTTCACTTGGTTTGCCAGAATGTTGAGTAGACCTTTTGAAGATATTAAAATTATTAGATCACAATCCTGTACCTGCAAACTAAATTATTACTTGTACTCAACAGCAGCTTCAACTGGTACATCACAATCAAGTTATGTTACAACAAGCACTCCTGCAACCTTCAGTTCTTCCACCAGCGCACCCATTACATCCAGCAAAACACCTCCATGCTTTTGTCATGTGTTTGAAACTTTATTTTCTCCTGGTAAGTATCTTATTTTATGATTATAAAAAATTTCATAAGCAATATAAACTCTTAAGACTCTATTCAATTAAAGATAACCACTCAAAATCATCTAAACATTGAAGGCCTTATACATGAATACACTTAATATTTTCACAATATTTTCTTGTTTTTTCTCCCTATGTATTTTCATTCTTGTAATTTTTCTTCCAATTTTCATCTGCAGGGGAAGTGGTATACAACAGAACAGACAGAGCTGGCTGTAATTTTTATGCACTTTGCAGCAAGGAATGTGAGATTGAGCCCTTCTACGGTCCATGTCCTGTGACAACTCCTGCTCCTTCAGTCGCCTCCTCAACTACATCACAAGCTGCCTCACCATCCACAGCAACAACCACCACAACTTCAGTAGAAAGAAACTGCACTGATGTCAATCCTGCACGAAAGGTGGTTTCCCTCCCTACTTTCTAATACACCACTGTTGCAAAGCCAGACCAATTTCTGTCCTTTAACAGCCAATTCAAATCAACCTCTATGTATCTCAACAACAAAGTTGGTCATGTAACAAATGACCTGAGAGCACACAATTATTTAACCTGGCATTAGCAGACTTTTAAGTAATCTCTTGGTGGAAAAGCTCACTAAGACCATGGCAAAGACTTTTGGTTTTAATAAAAGTCATTTAAGTTTCATAGACATAAGTAGACTAGCCTTGAAATGTAAAATACCATTCTTTTTATGCAGAAGAAAATTCTGTGGTTATTCTTAGCATACCTGTTCTTAAATGATGTGCTAAAACAACTCCAGTCTGAATTACCTACTAATTTTGAGAGTATAACTTAACTTAAAACTAAACAACTAGGATGAAGGAGCATTTAAGAATAAATAATTTACATATTTTCAGCCTGGAGAGGAGTGGATAGATAAATGCCAGAAGTGTGTCTGTGACTCCCTCACTGCTACTGCGCAATGCCAGCCGCTCCCATGCCAAACAGCTCAGCAAACAATTTGTGACCTAGGATTTGTTTCCATGGCTGTACTACCACAAAAAGACCCATGTTGTCCTGAATTTGAATGCCGTAAGTATTAAAAATACATGTATAAATAGCACTCCAGTAAATTACATTTGCACTTCCGTTAATACCTAAGGAAGTTCTTAATGTATCACAATAACAGCAAAATATTTCTTAAATTTTTCTGTCTAAGTGAACACACAACAATTTTTGGCTAAATATGCATTGAAGCTTTGTTTAAAAGAAAAAAAGTTATTTTCACTTAACTTTGCTGAGAGAATGGGTGGGAGAGCAGAATAATATTTTGAACATTCACTGGTCTATATAGCTCAACTATCTTTGTACCTGTAATTATAAATGTTATCAATGCATCTTTTTCATGTTATTAATGGAACATTGGAGCATGTTAACATTAGCCTAAATGCAACTAAACTAAGATGCAGAAACATAAGAATAAGCCACTAAAAAGCTTAATAGTTAACTACAAGACCAAGTAACAGGAAGCAATGGTGCAAAGTGAATTGTAATCAGTAACTGAATTGACAGTGTATGAAAAGTAATAATTATATTTACACTCTTGCCAGATGCTCATGAAAATAAAAAATACTACAGTTATATTAGTTTATAAACGTACACTTTTATATACATATATTTTATGTACGTATACTTGTGCAAAAGACTAAAAAGTACCCATAAATTAAACCTGAAAAAGGAAAGTCAAAACAAAGGAACAGGCAAGTTTAAAGCACTTCTGTGAAAGACATAGATGGGTTCTGCCATGTTGTCAGATTTATAGTAGGTAGGAATACCTTAGCAGGAATACCTTTTTCCACAGGGTCAATTTTCCATACAAGCCATGTTCTGAAAGGTCATAAAGAATCAATAACTGAAACATCTTTGTTTATCACTGGAGGCTGAGGGTTCCCAGAGGAAACAATTTATTTAATTTGAATTGAACCAGATATTGAAAGGGCAAAAAAGGGATTTTTCAGGCATAGCTCGAGTTTGAAGCCATTTCTCTCCACCTCTTCCAGCTGATTTTAATGATGAAACTTTACTTAAACATTCAGCTACACTACATATGAAGTCTAAGCACATAAGGGGATTGAATTCAACTTTTCCATACTCTCTGCGTTACTAACAAAACCTGATCACATCTTGACTTCTCAGTCAGACTCACAATTTGAGTTATTCTGGAATTCATTTTTTGTTTTGTTTTTTAGAACCAATACCTGATGTCTGTGTGATTAATGGAACATTGTACACGGTAAGAATGATATAGCAGTATATTGCTGGAAGTGAAAAGTACATCCTTTCTACCAAAATAAGTCTTTGAGAAAGTTCTTTACCCAGTACATGTTTTTGGGGCTTTTTCCTCTGTAGCCCTTAATTGGACATTGTTTGGGTATTTTAAAGTCAAAATCAAATTTGTCACAGAAGTCTTCCTCATTGAGTAGTGTAAAAGAAGAGTGTACCATTTTTAGTGATGTACTTTCTTTTTAAGCTTCCTCTCACTTCTGTAATTAATGACTTTGCCAGACAATCTGATGAATAGCCCAAATGCAATTGCTCTTTGAAATAAACCCAGAAAACCTTAAAAAACCAAAGCTAACATTTTTGATTTAATTGACACCTAAACCCTTTTGCTAAAATCGGTACTTAGGTCATCAACTCGTAATTTAAGTATTAGCATTGGAGTCTTTGGGGATACATTTCAGAAAGACTAAAATCCATATGTAAATTTAGATCTCTCTTTATGTATCTGCATATGTAAAGGCCTATTTTAATCCTTGCTTTTAAATTATAATTGTTTTACAACCACTGAACATAACTTACAGAGGAAAAATATTCTTAAATGACGCATTGAAAAGCTGGTAAAATAATTAGACAGTACAAACCAATCTTAATTTAATTAATTTACTGCTCCCTTTTACATTGCTTCATTTAGTTTCCTCTTAATATGAGCTTTCCTGCAAGGCATGAAGCCAAAAAAACTCTACATTCAAAGAGAATTTGAGAACTGTCATACTTGAGTTTCAGCAGCCTTAGTGGTTCTCAGCAATGCTTTCAACTCTGCCTTTATATTATATAGAAACTGTTGGCATTTGAATGTTTTTTGGGGTGTTTTTTTCCTGTCTTGCAGGTTGGAAAGTCAGTAGTAATCGATTCATGTAAGAAGTGCACCTGCAGTTCTGAGAAGGATCCAGAGACTAATGCAAACATTATGCATTGTGACACAGTTCAGTGTGAGACATCTTGCCCCCTGGTGAGTTCAGGTTCTCTAGGCTGCCCAGTCAGCTACAGCAAGACTAGAATACTCCATCACCAATTCAACATACTTTCTCCTTCATGTCTTTCTGAGTAGGGTTACCAATACATGACTGAGGAAGGAGAGTGCTGTGGGAAGTGTATTGAAGTAGCTTGCAAAGTCAAACTCAGTAACAACACTGTTCATGTGCTCAATGTAAGTATTCCTTTCATTTTCAGATCTGTTAGCCCATACAAGGTAGAACAGCTAAGAGTCAACTCATGTCCCTTACTGGCAAAAATAAAATACTGAAAAACAATGTATCAGATTTCTGAGTTGAACATTAGAATAAATTATTGATTTTTGTGGCTAATGGCTTCTAATTTATGGTCTAAGTGTTCAGAGCCAGGATTTAAACTTTCAAGCTAGCTAGTTTGTAGAATTTAATTTTTGCCACTTGAAAGAAGTTCAGAAGCATCTGAGAATCTTTGAGGAGTGAGAACTTAATCAGCTCAGACATACTTGATCACAGTGAAAAAAAACAACTTCTGCTTTTCTTATAAAATCTTAGGTTAACGAGATCCTGCCACTTGATCAGTGCAGCCACTACAAATGTGAAAAAATTGAAGATCAGTTTGTTGCAGTCCAAACGAAAAGAGTATGCCCTGAGCCTGACCCCACAGAGTGTGATCCTGTAAGTTTTTATCAGTCTTTCATTGACTCAATTCAGTTTAAATGAACAAGGAGGGACAAGGAAGAATACAACAAATCACTTCCACTGAAGTTGCAGGAATGTCTTAAGAATGAAATTAGGCTTGCTCTATGATTAATAATAAGAAAAGCATAGTATTTTCTTATGAGGCTACAAGTATTGAAGACTGCTATGGTGAGAACAGTAAGTCATCCATTGTTTCATTCAGGCTTCATCCCAGAGAAGCCTTCTGCCCAGTATCAGTAGTGCTAACTAGTATTCTTACTCATGATTGTCATCCATGTACTAATACAAATCCTTCTTCTTTTACAAAGGACGAAACAGAGATTACATCCGATGGCTGCTGCAAAATATGTAAACGTAAGTACTGCTGTGTTTATGTGTTCTGCCTGAAGAGCACTCTACTCAACCTGTAACTATCTTTGAATGAATGGAAGGATTCTTCACTCACCCTGTTTTCAGATAGTCTATTTAAGAAGATCCTGTGTTTCAATGATTAGTCAAAAGAAAAATGCAATTTTTTTTCCTAATACTGAATAGCACAAATCAAACCAGCAATACTCAGGCCTCTGCATTATCTTCAAAAGGCACTTTACAGCCGAAATCAAAGAATAATCTGACAACTCCATATACATTACACAGTACCCATCCCATCACATACTGCAGATTCTCAGTAATCAGACATCAAGCATTTTGAAACTGGTTTACAATTCCTTTAGTTCAGAACTAAAGAACTGAAGTATATTTTCTCTCCTCTCCTTTTTTTATGAAGCTAAAACCTGCAGGCCTTACACCAAGGAAACTGTGATCAGCCATGCTGGCTGTGAGTCTTCTGAACCTGTTCAGCTGTCATACTGTGAAGGAACTTGTCCTGGCTCCTCAATGTAAGTTCTAAAAATTCATTTAACATCTCTATGGCTTCCTTTATCTGGTCTGTCAAGTTAATTTCCCAAGGGTACTGAGGGAGCTGGAGAAGGTGCTCACAAAGCCACTTTCAGTAATTTGTCAGCAGTCTGGTTAACCATGGAGGTCCCAGGGAAGTACAGGCCTGTCAGAATGACCTTGGTGCCAGGGAACAAATTATCTTGAGTGTGATCATGGAGTGCATACAGGGTTAAAAGGGGATCAGGCCCAACCAGGATGGGTTTGGGAAAGGCAGCTGTGGCTTGACCAACCTGATCTCCTTCTAGGATAGGGTGACCCACTTAGGGGATGAGGAAATGGCTGTGGATATTGTCTTCCCAGACTTTTATAAAGTTTTTGACAGCACTTCCCACAGCATTCTCCTGGAGAAGCTGGGAACTCATAGCTTGGACAGGTGAACTGTTCACTGCATAAAAAACTGTTCACTGCCCGGATGGCCAGGCCCAGAGGGTGGTGTTGAGTGGAGTTATGTCCAGCTGCGGGGGATGGTCACCAGTGGTGTTTCCTGCAGCTCAGAGTTGCAGCCAGTCTTGTTGTATATCTTTATCGATAATTGTGTGAGGTTCAATAAGGCTTAGTGCTGTGTCCTGCCCTTGGGTCACAACAACCCCAGACAGTGCTACAGGCTGGGGCAGAGGGGCTGGGAAGCTGCCCAGTGGAAAAGGACCTGGGGATGTTGGTGACAGCAGCTGGACATGAGCCAGTGTGTGCCCAGGTGGCCAAGATGACCAAGAACATCCTGGCCTGGATCAGCAATAGTGTGGCCAGAAGGACCAGGACAATGTACTCAGCCATAGTGAGGCCACACCTTGAGTCCTGTGTCCAGTTCTGGGCCTCTCACTGAAAGAAAGACATGGAGGTACTGAAGCATGTCCAGAGAAGGGCAACAGAGCTGGGGAAGGGTCTGGAGCACGAGTCTTGAAGAGCAGCTGAGGGAGTTGGAGGTGTTTAACCTGGAGGAAAAGAGGCTCAGGGGAAATGTTCACACTCTCTACAACTGCCTGAAAGAAGGGTGTAGTGAGGTGGGGGTTGATCTCTCAGGTAACAAGTGAAAGGATGAGACAAAATAGCTTCAAGTTGCACCAGGAAGGGTTTAGACTGGATATTAGGAAATACTTCTTCACTGAAATGGTTGTCAAGCACTGGAACAGGTTGCCCAGGGAAGCAGTTCAGTCACCATCCCTTCAAGTATTTAAAAGACATGCAGGTGTGGCATTTAGAGACACAGTTTTGTGGTGGACTGGGTAGTGCTGGGTTAATGCTTAGACTCGATGATCTGAAAGGTCTGTTCCAACCTACATGATTCTATGATTGCAGAACAGCAACAAAGTTAATGTGTTTATATGATTCCACTGAATTGAATTGGATTCAGTGGAAGCAAGAACAGTTTCATTATTGAAGACAATGAAAATCACATTCATAAGTGTGCGTGACAGGAAGGAAAAGAGAATGTTAAAAAAAAACAACCCAAAACCAACTTAAACACTCGCAAAACAAAAATCACTGAGGTGGTTTCCTGTGTGTTTTTAACAAGATGCATTTTTTTCCCCCGACGGAACAGATACTCTCTTGAAGCAAACCAGATGGAACACACGTGTGGCTGCTGCCAGGAACTCAGCACCCAAACAAGAGAGGTGACCCTGACTTGCCAAAATGGAACCAGCATAAATTATACCTATCTCTACGTGGAAAACTGCCAGTGTGTGAATGCTTGCTCTGCAGAAACCACTGCAGCACCTGACTCCCAATTCCAGCAATCTAGAAAATATGGCTCCCAATTGCAACAGGCTGTATCACTTGGTTCCCAATGGCAACTCAGCTGAGGATATGATCACTGGAAAAAGAAAGCAGAGACCTCCTAGAGATGCTGGAATCATGTCTTCCCAAAAATAACTTGTGCTCCTTCTTTAACATTCTTTTTCATGTCTTACTAGTAAAAATAATTAAAAAAAAAGTCAATTAAATTGCAGTGTTTGGGTTTGTTTTTTTTTAATGTTACAGTATTGAAGAGTAAAAAGAGATGACTGCAAAACACCTCATGTAACTTAGAGAAATATGCAAGCACATGCTTTATCACAAAACCTGTATTTGAGGTAAAAAAGAATTAAGGAATCTAAAAAATAAAGCAAGAAAACATTGCAGCTACATTGCACTTCTTGATCCTAGTGAAAGCATTATTGCATATCCTTTTTATAGACATAATAGTCCTAACACATCTCAAAAACAGGGACAAAGCTGTTTTATTTGATCAATAAAACTTTCAGTACTTTTCAGTTCTGGTGACTGTTCAATACCCATCTTCATTACCTAAATGACAGAGAGTCCCATGAATGGCATCATGAAGCTTTCTGACTCTCTAGCAGTCTTTGAGAATACAGCCCTCTTCCTGAACTAGGTAAAATTCCCTCACCCATGTCCAAACAGATCTTCCCACTGACATAAAAGGTACAAAGATGAAAAAACTCCTCTTATTTGCTCACTTCCAACTCCTTTAGTTTGTTCCTCATGCTGCATGTACTGTATGTATTTCACATGTGCTCCAGCATACTCACACATCACAGAGCACTGTGAAGGATCGTGCTAACCACTTCATCAGTCCAACACTGCTGTGTGGCCACCAGGTTTATGTCCAGCAAGCCTGGGTTTAGCTCTTCTCCCCTTCAATCCACTTTAATGCTCTTTCAACGAGCACTGCACCCTAGTGCAAAGATCCTTCTCTCTGTCTGAGACAGCTGTACCCAGCTGTTGCCACCAAGTATGGACCTGCTGGTTCTTGTTTCTTCCCTCACCATTCCCTGCAAGGGGAACGATAAAGGAGAACACTACTCATGCTCCTGATCCCATAGTAACCAGGTGTCCCAAGGCCCCGAAACCTCTTCTGATCGTCCCTGACCTTTATATTGCAAACTTCATAATTGCCTACATGAGAAAGCAGTAATGGGTAATAATCCAAGGGCTGTACCAGAGCTGAAAGTTCCTCATCTCATCTGTAACCCAGTCCCCAGGGAAGCAGAGGACTTCCCCATGAAGTGGAGCTTGCCAGGAAACTGGACCTTCTGTTCCCCTCACTGGAGGGTCTCATATGCCAATACCTCACCTTTCTTTCTTTCTGGAAGCAGTTTCAACACAGTGCATAGGGGAACTTCACCTTAGTGAGTCTTCCAACAGAGATGAACCATCATCCTCATCATTTGCAGAGCCTTGTACCTATTAAACAAGGGCACATGAGAAGGTGGGGTACTCACAGAGGAGTGTCCTGGCCATACCAGGCAGGAATTTATAACCATTACCCCCATGACATACTCTTTTATAACTTAAAGAATAATATTTAAAAAAGCTTTAAGCATCTTAAATCAACTTCATACTCCACATTAAAATGATGACTATTACAGAGGTAACAAATTTAAACCAGAAAAACATTGTCCTGTGAGTGTTAAGTTCCTGGTAATCCATAGAGAAACATGGGCCCCAGAGACATGGAAAGTGTTAATTCACTGGAGTTATAATTTTAAAATAAATTGATTCATTCTTCATTCACTTTCAATGGCAAATACATTAAATTTATAAAAATTGTCCATTTTTTGTACACTGAAATGTTTTAAAAACATGTTCTAAATGAACTGTTTGAATACTTCAAACAGTAGTACTTTTATAATTCTCTCATCCATGGAAACACATATGTAGCACAGATAATTTTCAATCTACTTGCTTTCCATAAATTCACTTTTCCCGTCTATATGCAAATTTTCCTTCAAAAGTTATGGTATAACCCAAGTACATCTTATAAAATTAATTATGCTTTTTGTCAAGATAGTAAAGAAAATACTTCTGAAATATACTGCTGCATGAAAATTGATTAACTTGGCTTTCTGAGGATCTAGAAGAGAAAGCTCAAGTCTTCAGCAGGCTACAACTTAAAACTGCAGAGAAGATTGCTAATAAGGGTTTTCATTTTTCCTTCTTATTCTAAGAAAACACATATTTACATTTCTCCTAGAGGCTTTGCTCACACTGATGTTCTGAAACGTTTTAATAATTCAAAATATACTGATTTCTCTTTATACCCCCACACATTATCACTGATTAACACTGAAATGAAAAAGCCAATAAAAATACAAAATGCTAAATAGATGCTTCAGCAGCTACAAGAACACCAACATTTATTTAAAGTAAACTAATTTTCACTCTTCCTATCTCTCACAGCAAAATAGAGAAATGTGAAAGCAAACTGTAACCTTTGAAGATAAATTGGGATAGAAACTGATACTCCAGGACTAGAAAAAAACTAGAAATAACATAGTTTTATTTCATAGTAGATACTCAATACTTTAAGGAAATAAAGAAAAATCAGTTGTGAAATTATTCCTTTCAACTATAATTTGTTTAAAAAACCAAAACTCTTGATTAGGAGAAAAAGCACACTATGAATGGACAGTAAATGCCAAAATGTTAGCTTGATAACACAGCAATACTTCAGACTAGCAGCTGGTTAATAATCACAATCATCACTGCGCATGGTGATGCTGTTAAGTGAGAGAGGGCCCCAGATACCTTTGCCATCACAGTACTAGAAAGAGATGCTATGCAAACCAAATCTTTCAAATTCATTTATCATATATTCGCAGACAAAGCCAGCTCTTTTTGTAGCTGGAATAGCACAAATGGTCCATTTCGTAACTCTTCACTTGGACACCACTCCCATCCAGAGTCCTCAATCCTTCACACTACAGCATTCCCTCCTACCCATGTTCTGTTCTTCCCTCCTCCCCTGCTTTCCAATGCTGTCCTTCAAACAATAGCAGTAGCAGCATCACTACTGCCTTCTTCTGTCCTCCGGACCTGCAACACCAGCATATTTCCTTGAGAAAGCAGCCCTTAGAAGAGTCAGAAAGAGGCACCTACCTGTAGAGGAATTCTCAAAGCACTTCTGAGCATTTACTGTTACTGTTCCCACTAGATGGTCACATTAAGAAGCAGTGTAGTTTGCCAACCAATGTTCAACACTGAATAGAAGACAGTTACCAATACTTGAATTTTAGATCAGTCAAAGACTCACACTTGGTGCTCTCCAACAGAGACATAATACGTTTTCATTCAGATGGTACATTTATTAAATTAGAATGAAAAAGTTAATGTACTTTAGAGTGCAAGAAACATATTTGGACACTGGACCTCAATACAGAGAAACAATGTCTTCAGAATAATTACAGCAACACAACATCCTCTGTAGGGTATTACATATCAACCAAACAGGCAATAACGTTTATAAGGGGGGAATAAACCCATTCAGTACCATCAGCAGATGCAAAGAGCAGTAGAGAAGTTGCAAGGATCTAGCTAGACAAAAAATGTTCCTACCTTTAGCAAGTTGAGGCTCTTGGCAGGACTCAAACTATACTGAGAGCACTAACTTTTAGCAGATGCCTGTCTTACACAGCTGGCTTTATCTCCAAGCTGCTGGAAGCTGTTGCGCAGAGGAGCAGCATCAAACACAGTATTACCCCATTAGCATTTTCTCAAAAGCTACAATCATGACTGACGATTTGTTTGTTTTAAATAGAAAACCAGACTTTCAGTTCCAATACCTTAATTTCACAGACCCTAAAATAAGTAAACACTTCCTGCCTTTTTTCATCTCTCTCCAATTCAAACCTAACAACAAACAGCTTAACTGGAAGGATATGTATGCTGAAAAGTTGAGTAGGCTGATCACTTTGTTCTTTTTAACAAAAGAAAGTAGCACATATTGATGTAAGAGTTTTATCTCTAATGCTTAATTAAATAAAGACAAAAAAATCCACAGAACAATATTTAAGTATAGTGTAAGACAATGAAATCCATCTACTGGCCAAACTGCTCCTAAATATCCTATTTTCAACTCATATTTGTACCCTGTTTTGCATAACATTTGCCTAGGAAAAAAAAATACACACTAAAAATATATCTAAGAACAGGAGTCTCCCTCAGAGGACCAGAGTCAGTTTATGAATACACCTGGCTAGCTTAACTTTTGCACTTACTCCTCCTGGCAGTTAGGACTGAAAGGTGGTTTTGTTCTGTGCTTGAAATGGAGCTGTAATAGGATGCAGTACAATTTACCAGCCATTTAGTTGAACCATGACCACTTGCTTTTATGAAAAGCTGTATTATGAATCCCACCATTTTAATATAAAAATTTAAATATGTACATTTTCCCTGAATTGTTCCGTCCCTAGCAATTCATGCTATCTATGTAAAAGAGCACAGGATTCTTCCTGGAGGTATCTAAGCATTAAATCCTTACCAACATTCATCCTTTTGGGTCATGATGTCACAAAACACTCTGCTTTTATAAAGACCAAATGCCTCTACACCTAATCAATCACAAAATTTACCATGATTGTAGGGAAGGGGCAAGACTAGTTTCTCGAAGAATACTCATTTAACTTTAGAAAAGTGTGGCAATTCTACAACTACAGCACACAGAACTATAGCCTTGAATTTCGTAATTCAAAATCCAACTGGAGGATGCCCAAAGACACATATGCTTTCAATGGGAAATTTAAGATGCTAAAGGAATCATATCAAAACTTAAAACTGTACATTATGAAAAGACAGCTTTAAAAGGTCAGAAACTGAGATGATTTTTGGTGCTGTATTTTAAAAGTTTCAGTATTACTTTTAATGATTTAAAAAATAAATATTCATGCTCTACTGCCAGTGCTACCTAAAGGCTACTTGAATGTAGGTTGGGGGGGATAAAATCAGCTTTCCATCAGATAATAAAATATTTTAAGCATAGGACATAAAATATTGGGGAAGAAGAGAATATGGGTCATCATTCCATATTCCAAACCTGGCTTTAATGTTCTCATGAATCACTCAAGAGCCTAGATTTCAAATGTACATTCATTTCAACTCTTGAAAATATAAAGGTCTATGGCTATTGTAGAAAGTATTTGAAATCAAACATTAAAGAGACAAAACAGCAACATTGCACATCACTGGAAAAATAAATTGGTGCAGACTATTTAAAGTGCATTACTTTACAAAAACAGACACCACAGAAATTCATCCGACAGGTGTAACTGGTGCATAACTGTATGATTCTGCAGCTCCAAAATCAACTCTTACTTGAAAAAATTACTCTAACAATAAATACAAATACCTCCTCTGAGGATCAGACTGTAACTCAGATATGTTAAATTGTCTCTCACATAGAATTTTATTTCCATCTGCTTCAAATAATAATAAACTGACTACAGCAGCTGTAGTCTAACAAGTCACTGAGCAATTCATAATACCATTCTAAGACCCTGAAGCTACTTTTCGTGCTTATTTCTTATTACAGGAAAAATACAACCATTTTCCCTCTAATGTAAAGCAGTAACTTTGCTGAAACATAGGTATAAAGAAAGAAGCTTTATAACCAGATCATAGATATCTGCTTTTTTAATGTAAGACAACATCTTAAATAATTCTTTACGGCTTCAATAATTTTCCAGGTATAAGTATCTTTACTTCTGCACTTAACCTTTGAAATAGCCATGGGAATGCAGAAGTAATAGTTAGAGTGCAATTAACTGTAGGAGTACATTAGGGCTTAGTCCTGTTCTCTGCTACAGCAATACATACTGTATGAGTTAAAAGTTACCTCCTAAGATTTTACAGATACATAACAATACTATGTGGGAGGACAAAGCCCCAAATGCACACCAGATCACATATTGCTTTGGTGCCCAATGACTAGATTGAATAGAAGATGCCCATTACAAATACCAATAGTACAAACTAAGAAATTTAGCTTATTAAATTAAAAATCTTC
>VYZP01003564.1:0-19894 GCA_013400635.1 Hypocryptadius cinnamomeus
ATCATCATGCTCATAACTCTCTTTCAATGACCCAAAGAACAAGAAGGCAAAGACTCTTAATTGTGAAGAATTTTTCCTCATCTTTTAATTACATATTTGCATGAAGCCTTCAGCTAACTGCAGGTACCAGGACAGGGTGGGAGCTGAGGGGCTGGAAAGCAGCTTGGCAGAAAAACACCTGGGAGAGCTGAGGCACAACTAGATGAACATAGCAATACACCCTTGCAGCAAAGAGAGGCCACAGCATCCTGGGCTGCAATGGGCAGAGCATTGCCAGCAGGCTGAGGGAGGTGATCCTTTCCCTCTGCTTAGCATTGGTGAGACACACATGGAGTGCTGTGTCCACTTCCAGGCTCCCCTCTACAAGACAGACATGGATATACTGGAAAGAGTCCAGCACAGTGCCATGAAGACCATTAAGGGGCTGGAACATCTCTCATATGGAGGAAGATGGAGCCAGACTCTTCTCAGTGGTACCCAGTGAAAGGACAAGTACACAAACTGAAGTGCAGAATGATTAAACATAAGAAAAAGATGTTTTATTGTGAGGCTGACTGAGCACATGGAAGAGGCTGCCCAGGGAGACTGTGGAGTCTCCATCCTTGGAGATGTTTGAAATCTGACTGGATACATCCCCGAGCGACCTCCCCTACCAGACCTTGTTTTGAGCAGAAAATTGGACCAGATGATGTCCAGAGATGCCTTTGAACATCTATAGTTCCAAGAGTTGTAAGAGTGGAGTACAGATTTCTAGTTCACTGAAGTAAGCCTTACTGATTTAGGAAGGCAGATGGTGACTGTTCTGTTCAAAGGTGTAAAGAATCTCATTTTAGAATTTGAATTAAGGGAGAGTAAAGAGGCCAAGCACTTGCAAAAATCCTCCATTTATAGGGTCTGTGGAGTGAAAAGGGAGTTACAGCTTGCAAGTCATGCTAGAAGTAAATTAGAACTCCCACAATGAAAGAAAAGTGGACAATTAGAAGAGAAAGAGATTAAACCAAGAAGGGTCATAGGAGCTCTATGTTAGAGAGGACACAGAGTGCAGTTTCACATTACAGCAATAATTCTCTCACAGTTCTACATTTAAAAATAACATCACTGTCATAAGGTTTCTTAGAGGTAAAGTTTCACATGCTGCCAATGAAGGGGACAAGACTGTTTTTCCCCTCCAACACCTTTTCCTTCTTTCTATTCGTTTCTAATTACTGCCATAATTAGTTATAACACCTCATTGATACAACAGAATATTGAACTACCAAAAAAAAAAAAAGAAGATTACTCCTTTGGTACAATTTGGTGGCTTTAATGCTCGCTGTGTACATGTAGTTGCAAAAGCCAGTGCAAAAGAGAGGATGAGGAAACACAGCTATGAGAGGTAAAAGCAGCAGTAACATCCAGTTTAACCCCATGATCAATTGGATACCAGTGAAATTTATCGGACATGAAAAAGAAAATGTTATTTTACACAGTCTAGACTACATGCGAGTTATTGCTGTAATCAGGCAGCCTGGCTGCAGTATCACCTCACACCCTATGGCAGTGTGTTCCACCCTGCACTGTGCAACAGAGTCACTGGCAATATCTATCAAGACTTAGAGAATCCCTAAAAGACCTAGGCAATGAAGGGCACAAAAGTACTTTCAAACTGTTTCAAATTTCAGTCTGTCATTACAAAACCCATTCCACAGTCAAGAACAGTTTTGTATGAATTTAACACCAAGTGATGAATCGATGTGAATTGGTATGAATTGATGGCAAAAACCTATCTGCAATCCCAAAACTTACTGATATCCAAAACTCAATGATATCCAAAACTACATATAGTATTTGCCCTTACCAGAACCTGTAGTGTCAGATAACACAACAGCTTATACAAATGTACTTGAATTCTAATATTAGTTACACTTTCAATATACAGTGCATATTTTAGATCATCTCTTATGTGGGCATCTGTAAAGGCATCTTATTTGTATAACTGATGATACAGTGAGGAAATACCAGGGGTTTTTCCTACTTGAAAGGCTAGCTCCCTTATTCCTAGCAATGTAACAGTAAAAGAAAAAAATATCCAGTTTGTTTCTGCAAAATAAAGATGAAAATCCTTCAGAGGTCTCACCTTCTAAACAGATATTTTTCTATACTTAGCAGTTTTTAACAGTTATACTGCAGCCTGATCACTGAAGACAGAAGAGGAGTTACAGAGATATGAACATATTCTCCTGAAATACTCAGACAATTAATGAACATATTCTCCTGAAATACTCAGACAATTAATGGTAAACAATCTCTTCCAAAATTAAGTTCAAGGAAGAATTGCACTCAAGTATGGTTAAGAAAAGTGTATTTTCAAATAGTGAAGTGGGATCCTAAATAAAATAAATATGAACTACTTGGCTATATTTAAATACTGAATCTGAAGTTCCAGGTCAACTGGCTTTACTTACTGGTGCAAAGAGCAGGTGGAAAGGATAAAATTCCACTGTATCAGCAGAGTTTTCCTGTTGGTTTCCCAAAAAAACAATACTCAAGTAATCTCCAAAGCAAGTACCTCTCATATAAAGAACTGGAAAATTCTGTACTAAATGTAGCTTGGGAATATCATGTTCAAAAAAATGGACAGTACTGTGTAAATGGCTGAAACAAATTCTTGCTCTAGGACAGTAATCTGCTAGGTTGATGGGTGTTGGGATGCTAATTCTTTTATCAGAGAGGAAGCTACCTGGCAGAAATGAACTACACTGCTACAGAGTGAGCATTTGGAAACTGCAGGACCAACATCGAAAGGCAGGCTGAGCTTTTTGCTGTTGAGAACTAAAAAAAATGCATTTTGTCAGTATGTAAGACTAAAAATAAATTATTTTTAGCCAAAATAGAAATTGACAATTACATTGTAGTTTCTTAGATTTCAGAGAGACAATTTAGTAAAATATTGTCCTGGTTTCAGCTGGAGATAATAATTTTAAAAAAAAAGATAAAGATAGCGTTCATTTCCTTCTTAGTAGCTGGTACAGTGACATATTTTGGATTTAGTTTGAGACTATGGCAAACATTCAGAAAGGTCCTCCTAGTATCAATGTATTGCCTTCTCTGAGGGGTTTTAAGAGTCAGCTTGTCTAAACAGCTACTCAACATCCCAGCTACTGAACTGGGATGGAAGATTTCTGGACACATGTAGTTTTGACTAAGTTTCTTAATCTTTTAAAGATAGATACTAAATCTCAGTAATTTCCAAACGTTTCAAAACATACATGTCAAAATTGGTACATCAGAATTATACCATAGAGGTATGTATGCACGTCATTAACTTCTTGAAACTCCTGTTTATAGATGAATAAGTTACATGTTTTAAAATATAATTTCAAGTGATGTCTCTGTTTCAAATTTGATAAGCAGCTACAGCCACAGAAAAATAGACAAAAGTTTTAAATGTTGCAATTAAATATGAGACAAGTTTAGTATGAAGTGGTAAAATACCAATGTTTTAATAAAACTGGCTAAAAGGAACAAGAGTTTGACCATGGAAACCTTGAGTGTAGTCAGAAATAGCACCTTTTTCCCATAATTGGTCTGTTTTGGGATGTCATTCCCTGAAGTGTTGCAAACCAATAAAAGAAACCACAGAGGAAGCTAGTTTCCCCTTTCCAAGTTTCATTGGTCCCTTCCTCCCATTCACACTGATTGCTGTGCTATCTCTGGCACTCCTCAGACCCATCTGTGAGTGAGATTTCTGCCAGACCATATTAAATCCTGCACAGATTTTTGCCATAGGAGTGAAATGCCTTGGCTCATAGAGGAGTCTGATGCGTGCAGTGCCAGAGAGGAGTGAGGATCAGGTGTGGAGAGAGGGTGTGGGGGGCAAGAAGAGTGGAATAGGATGAAGCAGCGATGCACCTGCAGCTATAAATCCCATCTCTTAGATACACCAACACTAGAACCAGAGAGGCTAACATTTTCCAAAAATATTTTCAAAAGGAACAAGAAGAATTTCAGTTAACTGGGGGAGAGAGAAAAAATTTGTTTAGGTCATTAACATGGCTCTCTTAGAAGCAAGGATCTTAAAACAGAAACGCTTTACTTCTAGTCTCTGTTCCAGTTTTAGATTAAATGTTGACTAAAATTATGATTAGAACCCAGGTCTCTCTTTTCCCAGGTGAGTTCTTTAATACCCTGAATAGTCAGTAATGCTTGGGCATTCACCTTCTGGCTTAAAAATAATGATTTACTTACTCAAAGTACAAACTCTGTAAACAAGAAGGACCTAGAAGCCTTGCACATCTGGAGCAGCTGACAGCTTGCTCCCTGGCACACTTGGAGCTGTAGATTTAAATCCAGATTTCAGCCACTCTTTGGCTGGAGAGCTGAAACACTTTTGAACTCTCGGGTCCCAGCTGAATGGCTTGTCTTTCTACTGATATGAAACCCAAGTGTGTGTCCATATGTTGCTTCAGCAGGAGCCAAGGAGACTGTGACAGATCCTTAATCTGGAAACCATAATACCACAGCATCCATCAGCTGGTTGTGATGCAGCCAGCAGCTCTGTTACCCTCCTCTCTGTAAAACCAGAGTAATAGTGGCTAATCAGGACAAATACACTGATGGTGATATACCTGGATACTCAAGCAATGGCTATTACATCAGCATTTCAAACAAGCTGTGCAGAAGGACAGATGGAAGATAAGTACATACATGACTAAAGACTGTCATGGAAATGCAAAGACAAAAAATAAGGTTTTTTTACCAGAAAAATTATTTTCTCTCTGTGTTTTTCTGCTTGAACTTTGATTAGCTGTGGAGGAAGTAATCTACTGATACCAACAGTCTGACTATATTGGAAGTTTAAGAAGCATCTGAGACGAAGCTGAGGTAAGAAAGAGCTCTAGAGCAAGACAAAGTGATCTACTACAAAGTGTATCCAACTATTTTTAGCCAGGTCTAAACCAAAAATATATAAAACCCTAATAATACACAGAGGATGCATATTAAAATCTTTTTGCATTTAATATGACTACATGAAATGGCTTGTAAACCTACTGTGTCATTTGTATCACTTGGTAATTTTGTAGTCACACAGGTGGCAACTTAAACAAATCAACAGTACTTTGGTACAGGCTTCAAAGAAGGTAAAGGCTTGAGCCACAGCTGGGCCAAGAACTCTTCTGGAAAACAAATGCACAAAGGTGCAGAGTGACCTAGTGAGAATGATGCACACCAATCATGGGGTTAACACATGAAAAATGGGTGTTCTTTCCAAGACTCATTTATCAAAGAACAAAGGCAGTTGTGGGTACAACGAGTCTCATTTATCCCACTGTATGCAATTTGACTACAAGCCAACCACTTTATACCATAAATATGACATAAATGACCTAAATCAGGATTTGCAAGACTGGAGAGGGCATGTCCACTTGCTTTTTGCCTGAATTCTATTTGTTGATATAGCCGCTTATGTCTGAAGGTGGACAGACCCTCTGAAAGCCACTGTCACAGGGTTCAGAGCTGAAACCCAATATTCGAAAATGCACGTTGGTGAATTTGTCTTCAGCCAAGCTGGCAGGAGGCTGAAGCTGCCCTTTGCCATACAGAATCCTTTTCTTCCTTGGAGGATCTATTCTAGTAGTTCTAATGCCTCTACTGAGTCAAAGCAAACTACTCAGCAAGGTTTCCTGCAGAAGTGTCATTTTTTCCCTTTTGGCCACAACATGTGATGATCATTTGTGGTTAGTTCATTCCAAAATATTATAATTTAATTTGGGTTCAAAATACCTTCTTTTTCCTCTTTCTCCCTTATTTCATACAGTTTGGAGTCATCTTGCTCATTAACCAAGATCGAGATACCTTAAGGTTTTATGTCATCTCTTACAAAGAAACAAGGAGAAATACAGATAAAGGAAAATAATGTATGGAAAGAACTGATTCAGCTCATCAGAATTCTGAATTTAGTTTACATGAGATCCAAAAGCATTTTCCTGCTTTTCATATCCAAGTCCTTAATGAGGCAGTTTTGTCAAAGTGAAATCTCAAAAATAGAATGTTCCAGTAAGATGTCTTTTAAATCTGTCTACTCTTTGTGTATGCTAAACTCATCAAATGCTTTTCTAAAATAGCTACTGTTTTGCAGCAAACGAAGCACAGACAATTGAATGTGTCAACACCACTCGTGGAGTCACGCTAAGATTCATTTATTTTTGTCAGGCACCCATACTAGTAGTGAATCAATGGCACTGCATTTGTAGTCAGATGTCACACATATTGCAAACCTATCTCAAAGGCTTTGATTCTGCTCTCAGATGGGTTGTACACTGCAGCAAGGGCTGCAGTGACCCAGGAGAACTGGCACCTGGGAGCATCAAGATTGCCTTTGGCTGGCCCCATTTCCAAATTATTCTAAAAGAAAGGAAACCCTTTTTTAGTGTAGTGCTATTCAAGAAAAGCCTACTTTGTCAGATTAGAATAACTACAGCAAAATATCTGGTGCATCATTTTCAAGGTGGGACCAAGAAAGCAGTAGGACCAGCTCAATGGATGGTGGACAAAAAGATAAAGATGATGAATCAAAAGATAATCCTTATCACAGGATCTGCAGGACCTCCACTCCTCCTTAGAGAAGGATTCAAACCTCGTTACCATGCTGAGGATGTACTTCAATCTGGAACTTCCCTGCCTAGGAATTCTGTATGGGAAAGCCTGGACAAAAATTTGTGTGTCTGCATAATGCAAAGAACCACAGTGGTCCAACATGATCTGGACAAAGATCTACAGAACACTCTTTTCCAAGGACTCATGGAAACAGAAACATTTATTCAACTGAGCAGCAAAACAGTAACATCTGAAAAAGAAAAGACATCAGTAACATCAGGTAAAGAAAAGACAAACCAGATAGACCTACTTTGTGCATTAAATAATGAGAATACCGGGTTTTGCTAAAACCTTTATCATGGCAAGGATGATTGGAAAGGAAGAGCTTTTTTTGGTCTGACCAGGTATGAGAGTAAGAGAAAAAAGGCTGCAATGGGTTTGAATTGGAGGCAGCCCAAAAGGCTGTCACTACCACAGCCATCAAAGTCATACCATATAAGCTCAGTAAATATCACTCTTCCAGATGTTGCTGTTTCTAAGAATATAAGTGAGGTTGTATCCTAGAGCATATGGTGCCATTTCAAAAGTTGCACCACAGTAGGCAGCTGAGTGGGAGGAGGCAGGAAGGGAGAGAGTATGCATGGATGTCTCTCAAGGCCACTTTTCCTTTGGAGTTTTCCACATGCCTGTCATTCCTGCAAATGCCCATATTGCAAACAAGAATCAGCTAAATTGCGATGTAGTTTGTTACCAAGTGGAAGAGTTAACAGCTTCTCTTATCTTATAATCTCACAGACATTGGTTATTTGCTTAATAGACAAACTTGACCTTGCAAATATTGGTGCAATGCAAGGAATAATTAAGTTTTCCTGTAAGCAAAACATGTTTTCCTTCCCAGTAATAGAGCAATCACTGAAATTGGGTTCCTACTCATGACTGGAGGTGTCAACCCAGAAAGGATTCTCAGGAGGCCTCTGGCAATGTTCCGGTGGCATGGATGGACTATGGTATAGGCCATTAAGACATCTGGCTGTGTCTACACAGCCAAAATATGGTACACGTTCTGTATTTTCCCTAGATGCTTGCCCAAGGAAATGGATTTTTTGGAGAAATCACCTCTTGCACCTTCTTTTAGAGTGATGAATATTGTGCTGTATCAGTGGCTACACATAAAATGTTTATACTCTTCTTTTTCAAAATTTATAGATCCACACAGAGTATTTAAACATATCAGAAAGTAATAACCTGTAATAGCCTGACTTTAAAACAATGGCTGAATTGGAAAATCTTTTTATTTTAAGGTCTCAGCCTTAGTTTCCTGACTCTTTATAGACTCATATGAATAAGCTGGAGGTACAACTTTGTTTTCTATCACTTAACCATTGAGCCAGCTACTCTCTTGACCTTACTTGGATTTGCACCAAAGGCACAAATGAAAATGTTTTTAATTTGATTAATGATTTATTAAACCAGCTATTTCATGTCTTCAGCAGGATCTGCAGCAATGGCACACAGTTGAAGATCCATGTCCCACTGCTGATCCAAACATCAAACCAGTTCTAAACAAAAGAGAATGAAGAAATTATAGTTAAGGAGTCACTCAAAAAAGAATCAGACCTACATGACAACAAAACTATAGAAATTATACTGAATACCTATTCTAAATATGAAGTGTCTGATCACCTTCAATGAGAGTTTAATCATCCTTTCCCACACTGTAATGAAGAGAACAAACTGCTATCTTCTTGTAATCATACTGAAGGCTCCTTTTTTTCTTTTTAATTAAGATTTCTACAGGCTACTACGGAAGTTAGTACAGGAGTTTCCTGTCTGCTCAAACTGTTTTCCCCAAATAATAAAAGATGTAATTCAGTAGTGCTCATGATAAACTGAGAAAGCCACTGTTTCCCAGTACACTACATGGAATGAGCATGGCTGGCAGAACCAGCTTGATGAAAAAGCAGTGCTTCAGTCAATGGAGAGATACTGATAATTACAAGCTGGCAGACAAAATAATGTAAAAAATTTGCTGAGAGGTTACTGAATTGAGTTATACTTCAACTCTGGCATGACCAGGGCAAAATGTGACTATCAGCTGTGTATTGACTTTGATGAGGAAAACTTGTTTTTCTCTGGATAGTCAATGTGAACTCCAGTGTGTATTGCTAGCTGATTACCTGGAATACGTCCCTGCAGTAAAAGGCTTCTGCATCACACACACTTGTTTTCTTACTGTGTCACAAATTTGACTGCAGGACATCATCCCATTCACAACCTCCTCTTGAACTGTCATGGATCTACCATCCAGTTTACAAGGCTTTTCACATCACAGTAACAAACCCCCTGTTATCAATTTCAGCTTCTTCTTTACTCAGCCTTTAAAAAAATTGTAAACTTATTCTGTTGCTTTAATACAATCATCTACGATATTTCTATACAAAAAATTCTCATACAAATCCCTCTCGTAGGCACTTATAAATCCAGAAATAACAAACCTAATGCTACCAGTGAAATCTGAATTTTGCTCCTCCTTCTTACCATCCACAAGAGCAACAAATCAACAGGCTACACAGGGAGACTGAGACGCTCTGAATAAACAATACTGTTTTTAGGGTGTGAGAATCCTCTGCAGGAACTACAAAATGTCAAGCTATTTGCTCGCACTTTAGATAATTTCAGATACGTTTGCAAAAAAAAAAAAAATCTTTTTGCCTTGTCTACAGCAGAATATTCAACAAATAGTGTCTGAACCCGTGAGGGAACAGCAGTATGAGCACCAGCGATGCAATATATCTTCAGTAACCATGCTGTTTTGGGTTCAGGCTTACACCCACCCACATATGTTGTATTATACCATTGCATAACCAGAGATCCCTGGAGCCTGCATTCTCAGTCTCTATGGCTGCACACACTGCAACTGCTGTGCCAATACAGGAATACTGATAGCGTGTGCTGGTGCACCACCCCACCAAAGTGCTACTAGTGCGACTCTCCCATAGACAGCAGAGGATATCTCTTCAGCCCTTTTTTTCTTTCTTTTTTTTTTTTTTTTTGGTGTTAGTCGTTCATCTAAGAAAGTGATATGCTAAGGAGAAAACTAAAGTGGTTCATTTATGTACATGCAAATTACAAATGCTTTCAATAACTGCTTGTTAGTAGGCAGTCAAAAGGAGACTAATACAGAGTCTGCTATTAGTAAGATACATTGAAAATGCAAGAGGAATACCCAAAAATATAAAGATCTGTTGAAGTCAGGGGACTTGAATTTTGACAATGGGTTATCATTTGCAGTTGATGATGGTGCTAATAAATGTGGAAGACGTTTGCCTACATATTTATTCAAAATGAGTTTAAATATTTGCTTCCTGAGAGTATCCAATGTAACATAAGTAAGACAAAAAAAGATGACACTGAGTTGCTTTATCAAAACTACTGTTGCTTTGTCTGTGTAACAGCACCTTCAGCCTCGGAGTAAAGGGGAAGAACTCACAGGTGAGAGAAGTGGCCTGGAAAGGTAGAAAAAACACCCTGCTGAGCCCTGCTGAGAAAATTGGTGGAAAAAAAATTGTATGTCTGTATTTCTAGCCTGGAGAACAGGAGGCTCAGGGGTGACCTCCTCGCTCTCCACAACCACCGGAAAGGAGGCGGCAGCCAGGTGCGGGTCGGCCTCTTCTCCTGGACAGCCAGTGACAGGACAAGAGGACACAGCCTGTAGCTGCACCACGGCAGGCTCAGGTTGCATGTCAGGAAGAGATTTTTCAGTTCAGAAACGGAGATCAGACATCGCAAGGGGCTGCCCAGGGAGGTGGTGCAGCCGCCGCCCCCGGAGGTGTTTGAGGGAACACTGGATGTGGTACCAGTGCCACGCTCTACTCCACAAGGCTGCTCATAGCTGACCATCACTGAGGTCTTTTCCAACCTAATTGAATCTGTGGTTCTGTGGTTTCATGGTAACCATGAGCAGGGATCATTGCCATCCTCGCTTTCTGTCTTTTCCCCTTTCCGAAGCCTCAGGAATTAAGCTGCCAGCCCCCTGCAATCAGGGATCCCGCGGGCCGGGCCGCCTTCTCGGCGCTGGATTGGTGCTGCCTGCGCCGCGCGCACCGCGCTAGTCTCGCACCCCACCGGCGCCGTCGTAGCGCNGGGGACTGACCCGGGGATAACCCGCGCGAAGGGGACGGAGTGCGCGGGTGGGCGAATGCCGGAGGGGATGGGGGGCCGGGAAGCGGCCGGGCTTCCTCCGAGCGCGGCGGAGCCGCCAGTGCGAAGGCGCTGGGGAAGGGAGCCCGCGGCCGGCGCAGGCTGCGGGCCGGCAGGTGCCGGGCCTGCCTTCCCCGGGCGGGAGGCGGCCTCAGCTCCCGGCCGCGGGAATGCCCGAGCTCGCCACGCTCCGCACGGCAGCTCCTTTGGGATGGCTCCTTCCCCTCCCCCTCCTGGCCTTTACTTTGGGGACTGGGAGGGGGTGGGTGGGGATGCTTGTGCCTGTGTGCTCTCTGTTGGGAGGGGGAGGAGGGCATTTATGATGCTGCTGCTCATAGCGCACGGATGATCCTTTAATAAACCCGTGGCACATGACCTGCGGTGGTTGCACAGAAGGGCTCCCGGAGCCGGTTCGGCTGTGACGGGCTGGGGGTTCCTTTGCCGGGGTCTCGGCGGGTGTCCCGGTGCCCCGCGGAGCTCGGCCAGGGGGGACGCGCGGCGCGCCCAGGAGCGGAGCCCCGAGGGGTTCCGGTGTACACGGGCGTCAGCGCCGCTTCTGTGCGAGGAAGGGCCGAGAGATACCGGCGGAATTCTTAGGCGTCAAGCTCAGTAGGTTTCACCGGGAGCCTGGGAAGACATGATTGTTCATGGAAAGCAGCGTTGTGAGCTCGCTTAGGAGTAGGAGGATGCTTGGAGTGAAAGAGGGGACATTGATGGGAGAGGAGGCCTGGAGTTAACCCCGGAGTTATTTATTACCGCTAGCGGTGTTTAACCCGAGCGGCGCGTTCCGAGCCCGCGGGAGCCTCCGGCGCTGTTCCTCTGCCGAGTGCTGATCCCGCTGCCGGGAGCCAGGGATGTCGCGAAGGCTGGAGCCCTTCCCCTCCTTCCCTTCCCGGGAAGCGCTTGGCCGCAAGGTGATTGTGACGATAAACCGCTAGAAAAGCACGGTAGATACAAGTGGAAATCCTTAGTGTGCTCGTAAATTCCCGGCAGTCAGATCCATAATATGGGTAGAGCGTGTTGGACCAGATGCAAAAGTCACATGGGGGGGGTTTGTTCCCTTTGTTCCTGAAGGATAGGACATGTGTGCCACTACCTATTATCGTAAAAGTTAAAGTGGGAAGGGAGTGCCAACAGAATGCATATTTTTCTTTGCATATTTGGTACAACTTCATGGTGTGTAACTTGGGTTATTATTTTCTTGTGATCAGAGAGTTGTAATAATTTTCACACGTAAGTGTTCCCAGAATGCAGTACCAGGCACATATGGTGTTATAATTTAAATAACGATTTAGTCTCTCGATAGGTTCAGAGAGTCTTTCAGAATACACTTATTTTGTACTGTAAATCCTGTTTGATCATTGTTAAACTCTTTTAACTTTGTATCATAATTTGTAATTTCATTGAGAAGAGCTTCTGGCCTAATTTTAGTTGGTTTTTTTTAGAGGAAAGCCAGGAGGCGTAACCAAACAGAATAGTTTAAGGGTTTTTTTCACCCTATTGTAATTGTTTTGAATTCCAGGCTAACAATTTTTGCAAATAATTATTTTCCCATTTTGAAAAGGGACACCTTGGTTTCTAGCAATTTTCCTAGCCCCCTTTTTGTGTGTGTTTGTAAACCTGAAATAAAATGTTATTTTCTGCTCCATCATCTCCTTTAACCTGGAAAGAGAATATTTGTACTTTCGGGGATTTGGAGCCCCTACCTGTTTCTGCTGTTTCAGCTATGAAAAGACAGCAAATTAAAAAAATGTACTCTTCTGAATTTTTCTTATAGAAATGAACTAATAATTGCTGCTGTATGGAGGACTAAGTGTAAATAAATGAAAAGGTTGGGTATGTGAACTATTTTTTTTAACATTTAGAATAGCTTAGTGATCAGAAATTAGATCATTAACATAACATGACTCCTTTAGCTTTTCTACTTAAGTTCATAGGCATATGTTTGTTTTCTTAGCAGTATATAATTGTGGTCTTATCAGCACAGGCATGCAGATTTATGCTCCTGTTAGACTTGGTATACTCAGTTTAGAAAATAATCAGTACTGCACCTTATGGTCATACTCAGATGGAATTTAAATTAACTTAGGGCGGAGTAACTGTTGAATTAATTTGGAGTAAAGTTGTGTGTTTATTTTTAAATGAGGCCATATTAAAATTATTTGGGCACATTGTTATTCTTATCTGTTGTAGAGACTGATGCACATGGCTCCAGAGAATATTGAGAGTGAGTAATGTTTGTCATAAAGCTTAGTTTCATTACATTGTTTTGTTTTGAGTAAGTTATTGTATTTAGTTTTGCTTGGTAGACCTCTGTGTTTGTGTATGTATTGCTAGTTTCCATCTAGAAACAAATGTGTATTTTTTCACTTGTGGCAAATTTGGACAGGTACAGTGGATTAGAGAAATAGAAATCTTGGTTATTGTTTACTAAAGTAACTTAACTGTGTTCAAATGCAAATTTATGCAGAATGTAGCACCTTGGGCTTTTTTTACAAAAATTACGTGTTAACTTCTCTTATTCCCAAACTGTCGAGGTCTTTTAGTTAAGAGTCAATGATAAGAACGAAGTCCATGATTAGGACATTTTCTCAGCGTGAAAGAACTGTCTTCCTGAAATCAGGAAAAATACTTTCATGTATACAGCATCTATGGACTTGAAGATGACACTCTTGCTTATTTTTGAGTCTCTGTATAGAAAGTTGTAGAGTTAGGCTTCTTTACTGAAACAGGAGGAAATATACAACTGACTGGTTACAAAACTGTGAAACTTGCGAACTACAGGGTTATGTCTTATGCACATAGGAAGCCTCACTGGTTTGTGGATAGAAATATGAATTCTAATCTTTGTGTGTTATCATTTCAATAAGTTTTCTAATTTGTGATGAGTGGAACCATGAAAATGTCATATTCAGCACCAGGGTTTAATGAAGTGTTCAGATTAAAGATACTGCTCACTTAGGTTCCAAACCTAGGTTTTCCCTCTGCTACCTTTGATATGTAGTGCAAGCACATAAGTTACTAATAGAGCTTCAGTATTATGTTGTCGTGAGGTTACTTTTATGGTAAAATGCATTTTAAAAGGGCTGTGGTGCTACCTGTCAGATTGGGAGATTTTTGTGATGGAATAACAGAGTTGGACTAGCAATGTCCAAAGCTTTGTCATTTAAGTGTTCTGGTTATCTTCTTCTAAAAAGGAAAAAGTCATAGAGAAAGAAGAAATGTGGCGTAGATAAATGAAAAAGAGGAGAGATCTCCACATTTACAGTAGAGGCTGGATTCTCTGCATGCTCAGTATGTACTGTTGTGCATCAGTGCTTCCTTAGTAAAGTAAGTACAGGTGCAGAATTACTCTGGTTGCCCCTTGCAAGCCTTTCATGTTTGGGATGTCTCTAACAGAACAGTTGTTAATCAGTTACCGGTGGTGTCGGGCTGCTGGACCTGGTGTACTAAGTTCAGAATTTTGTAATGTTGAAGTTGGCTAGAAAAGACGAGAAATTGTGTGCTCTGGCCAGAGTTGAATCAATATTAGATCATCCTTCACTGGTGGTGGCACTGGTAACAGTTATATAATCTGTGACCTTTCTTGTTTTGTCAGTGACTAAAGCAGACCCTTGACTGGAACCGTCCAGAGAGTTCTGAATGATGGTGCCGTCTCCACTAGCCCAATGGAAAAAAACATACTCTGGTTCTCTCTGGTTGCTCCTATTTTGTGCTTTTTTCCTCTTCATCCCCATTATCTTCTTATTTGCTTCTCTTCTTGTTTTCTCTCCAGTAAGCATTTAATGTAGCCGGCCAAAACTCAAGGTTTCATTACATGTTTGGTTTTTTCAGAATATTAGTGATAAAAATTTGTCAGATTTTAGGTTGGCTAATAACTCTTCATTCTGTTTTTCTGCTTTTGAGGCAGGTCTGTGAGAAAGTCCTCACCAGATATGAACACCATTTTCTGTCTTTGCTCCTCATTTTGTATTGTTTCTTCCTTGTTTAGGAAAAAGCTTTCAGACTAACTTTTTTTCAGGACAGTTTTACTGAAAAAAAGTGAAATACTGAAATACGTTCAGTATTTCTTTCAGTGTGGTACAGCCTTTCCCTTTCATAACGGGAGTAAGAGGTTTAGGCAAATTTTTCTTGAGATATGTTGTTCTTCCTTTCTTCCTCTGTGTAAAGATTAAAACATTTTCAATGGTAGCTGTTGCCATAACCTACACAATAAAGCAGACAAATGTTCCTGAATGTGTTACTCAGACCTTGATGTCCAGGTAACCCTGCAGTGTGGAAGATTACAGCCCTGCCTTTGTGTCTGAGACTCCGTAGTTGGTTGAAATGACTCTGAGCGTGAACATTGTGCCTAAATGTATCACTTTGAAGCAAGCTTTCTTCTGAGATGGTGAGGCCCTTATCTACATGAGAACTGCAACCAAAGAAGTTGCCTGGGCAAATCTGAAGTTCAGTGATATGAACGTTTTGTAAAAATTATCTTTGAGAAATGTGGCAAACAAAATACTTAGTGTGTCTCTATAGTTGGTCAGACTGTTTTAGAAATGTATAGGCTGTCTGTTTGGCTGTCTGTTTGGCTGTCTGTTTCCCAACTAAAAAGTCACTTGCTTCCTTCCTATTTGATTAGGTGCCTTCTCATGACTTTCCTCTAACTGTTCATTAATAACATGCAAGTAGCAAGATCTCTTAGCAATGGTGGTTCTGTTGATACTTTGGAATTAGTGGGAAACTTTCTTATAGAGTTGTTTGTGGGAGGGGGAGGACTGACACTAGGTTTCCTAGGAGTTATTGTCAAATTGCCCTAATTGTCTAAATTGAAGTTGCTTAGTTTTTTGTTTGTGATCTGACTTCTGTCCAGAATTACACCTTATTGGGCACTTATCTTCAAAACATAGATTAAAGGCAGTAGCTTCTCCTGGGAGTCTTCATTAGAGAAATGCTGTGCTTCCATTAAAACATTCTGGATTCAGAGTAACATTCATTTTCATCTTTCTCAACTGTAAGACTGTCATAATGTTGAGTTTATCCATAGAAACTAGGAGATCTCCTCTCTGTTTGCCATTTGTAGCTGTACATCTTTCCTTTTGACTTTTTATGTGGCTAGGATGATGAGCTTAATCTCGTGAACGTGGTCAGTAAAATCACCTCATTTCCTCTTTGTAGTCAAACTGTGCTTTACCTTTTAAACTTAGAGGAAGAAAGTCCTTGCTGCCTCCCCTCCCCCAATTTTTTAGTGTACAGTATGGAACAAAAATAGGTATCTGAAATGTCTCTGATACAGTGGACTCTTGTACTTAAAATTTAACTTGCTTGCTATAGTACTGTTTCTTTTGAATGGGAAGAAGTAGAAACACTGAAACTAAAAGTATCTAAAGAAAGAGATTAAGTCATACATGTATAGTTGGGAAATAATACCTACTTGCATAAGAAATGGCCATTAATTTGGAGATTTTTGTGTTTTTATAGATCAGGGGTAAGAAGTCTTGTGTACTCAGTGTTTCTTGATTTGGAGTTTACTTATCCAAATACAGTTGAAAGACTTCCATCTTCACCCACGCTCCATGTCTGTGGTTCATATTTAGCAGCACAGAGCATACCCATTACAGCATGTTTTCATTTGCTTTTCTACGTTTATATTTGTCTCCATTTCCAGTACTGCAGGAAAAATTTCCATGTTATTTACCTTAAAAATTAGTGATTGTGAATTTCATGAGGACCAGCTTACTTCTGGGATAACCTTTAGTTGGTCTGCTGGCTTTGTTAATTAGACAGTAACAGAATGTGTGATCATCAGGCTGTGTTTTGGAGAGTCTGGCATACAAAATTCTGATATAAAGATGCATAATTCCACCTTTAATGTTGTTTTAGCCATAGCTGTCTGGATTTTTTCTAGGTAAGCAAGTATAGATTCTGTTGTCTGCGATTTGTGAGATTGTTATGCAACAAGAGGACAGACATGATAACTAAAAATGAGAACAAATTTTAGTTCTTGTTAGATATTTATAATGTCTTGAAGTGTGGGTTAAAGAAAAGAAATAATTTACATTCTGTTCATGTATGTAGATGCACTATGCAACTCTCCACTTCTTACACAGAAACGGTCTTATGTTTGTAGTGTTGTGTATGACAGAATTCTTTTTGAAAGTTTAACAGAATGCCTGAAAAAGGTGTCCTTGGAGAATTGGAGGGTAATAACCATAAGGGAAAAGAGCAGGTAGCAGCCTTTTTCCTGTGGGATGCTTTTAATTAATGAAAAAAGAGCATGGACTTTTGGCTGTTTTATTTTATTTTATCACAAAACAATTGAAAAAGTAAGGTAAAATTTAAAAAGAACAGTAATTGCATTAAAAGTGCTTGGGAAAAATAGACTTAATTAGGCAGTTATCTTAGAAAATTTCATTTTGCAAGTAAGAGACTTGTATGTGATGTTTTGTTTACTTGTTTTGTTTTCAAACTAATTTACTGAGGCTTATTTTATGCCTAACTTGTCAAGTGGAAAAAAATTAGCATAAACCCTTAAGAATAATCTTCTGTGTACATTTTGCAAAATCCTGCAAAACAGAGCTCTATCCTACTGTTACAGTGTGGGTGAATGATGTAAGGAATAAAATGCATTGTCTTTTCCTTATACTATGAGATAAACAACAAGGCTTCCACTGTCTGACTTCAGTGGTTAGGGAATAGCTTTGTATAACAAAACCTATTTTTGAGCAGTAAAATGTTTTTTGATATATACCATGACCTTCAAGAACTGACTCAACATTAATTTAGCTTTATATATGTTACGTAGAACAGTAATTTTAATAATTACAGACGTATTATGACATTTCATTATGTATTCAGCATACAGATTGTATAAGTAGACCTACAAAAAAATACATTAAGAATTGCTTATGTACTTACAATCACAACTATAGAAATACATATTTTTACTTCTTCCTTTTCTAATTCAATTATATCACTTACTATGTAGTAAAGTGAAGAACGTGAAGAAACAGAATACACTTGGGCTTTGAACTATAAAATTTTTGTGTACTTTTACTACTTACTATGTGGTTATGAAATTGTTAGTTTTCTTCGTTGTCCTGTATATTGTAGGGAATTTATGTGGAATATTTTTCCTTTAAAAAAATCTTTCATGCATGTATTTTGTTGGTTTTTCTGGCTCTTGTATGTGACTTTTGACATCTAAAAGTGGAAATTAAAGTATATGTTAAATTATATTGTGTGGTTTTGTTTGGGTTTGTGTTTTTTGGGTTTTTTTCCAGGTGTTATAGTTTGGATTTTTTGGGAGGTGGGATTGTTGGTGCTTTTCTTGGTTTTTTTAGATGTATGCTGGAGGGGATTTAAATGCATACTGAAATCTAGGAAGTAAGCTGTTTATTCAGAATCATTTTGTGGGAAGTTGTATGGATGAAAAATAATACACGTTCTTTGGGAATTAAAATGAATTGCAGTAAAGTGTTTTGCAGATCTGACTCAGAATGGAAAGGCTTCTAGAACCTCTACAAATAATACTTGTCCTTAAAAAAAAAGGAAATTCCCTTTATTTTTATCAAGCTGCTTTTGGTGCTGTGAGATGGGCCACTTAGGAAGGAATTGATAACAGGACCTGAGGTGAAGTCTGTAAAGTCTTAATCCAGTAATTCTTGAAGAAACATTGAATATGGTACTAGTAAGAATTCTGCAAACCAACACACTTCTACACTGCTGTTTCTTACCCCTTATTAAAACAGTTCTCATGGGATCAGGAAGACAAATCAGACTGCCAGAGAGATGTTGTTGGGAAGGTATGTATCCTTCTACTGGGTAATTGCAAATCCTGTCCTGGGAAAGTGTGAGTGGCAGTAAGTTTCTGGAAGAAGAAGATTTCCAGTTATTCGCACAGATATGATGTCAGCTTCCTACTGACATGACTCTTTCATATGATGTAGAGTAGTGGCATAGCAGTGTAGATGGCGAGAAACCAAAGGCTTACTATGGATTCCCTGTCAGAAACTTCACCTCAGAAAAAATTGGGAGAAAGCAGCAAGATGCCTAAAGTAAGTACATAACTGGTGAGAAAAATGCTTTTTTTTAGTTTAATTTCTTGTGTTAGTTGTGTGAATACTCAAGGCGAGACATTAAATAAGCCTACAGCGAATCGAGGCTCCTTAAAATCAGCTGCCTTGAAGAAATAAGCTGTAAATTAAGCATAGTGAGGAAAAAAGTTGTGAAACACCTTTAAAAGAGAGTGCAGGGACAAAGTGTTTCTGTAGATTAATACACACAAAGCTCCAGGGATGCTGAGATAAAGTTGCAACAAGTGTTCCTACGTGTGTAACTCCTGCTGATTCAAACTTCACCATTGCTGGTACACTGATTTAATACTTCCAAAAAAAAAAGAAGAGAGAACGTATGGTATTCATAAAACTAATCGTATGTAAAATGGAGTGTTTGGAGAATGTTTTTGTAGTCTCCAGGTTTTTCTCCTGTTTTTGTGATATCCTGAAAGAATTCCTTCTTAGATAGTTGCTCTAATGGTGTTCCTTTCCCTTGATAGATGTAGTAAATCAGTGTGGTATAACTCCATAGCTACTAGAATTTCGCTGAATCTAAATCTGAGTACTTCTGGTTTTTGTACAGTGTACTTGATGGTAGGCTTTTTTAACGAGTGCTGTAATCAAGCAGACTGAAAAATCTGCAGGGGGAATTTCTTTCCCTCCTAATCTTCTATTGCAAGAGATTCCAAACCCTTCTGGTCATGTGGACATATATCATGGCATTAAGTTAACAAAATAAAGAAAGGAGGAAGCCAGTAAAAGATATGTAGAATAAACCAGGAGACTGAGGAGGGTTTTGAGAGTTTTGAGAGAAATCTTTAACTTTTTCAAGTAAATGTGACTACAGGGTAGTGCTGTATGACATAATTCTTTGGAAAGAAGGCAAGGCACAGAGCTTTAAAAATTTGGGAATGGTGATGTTAGTAACATGTATGTGGTTCAAGTTGGGTTTATTTGTTCCAGAATCTGATGTTTTAGAACCTAATGTTATTCTGATATCTATCTTTTAGGAATGTGCTGTTCCACAGTAGGAAGGTAAGCTGTCAAGCCTTAAGATCTGATCTTGCAGTTAAATT
>VYZP01003569.1:0-36029 GCA_013400635.1 Hypocryptadius cinnamomeus
TTTCTTTTGCAGACATTAATGAATGTGGCTTCTGGAATCACGGCTGCACTTTAGGCTGTGTGAACATCCCTGGGTCCTATTACTGCACCTGCCCGAGAGGCTTTGTTCTGCTGCCTGATAGGAAAACATGTCATGGTAAGGAGCACAAACACTTGGAGTATCCTATTGGAGGGAGTCCTCATTTCACACTGGAATTGCTGGAAATTTGGTGCGTTGCGTTTCTTGTTTCCAATCCCGTGTTATGTAAGCAGGATCGGCTTAAAGTGAGCGAACTGATTTCAGGTGTCGTGTTTAAGGAAGCAGAAGTTACATGTGAGAAATTGTATACACTTCTTCAGAGGAGGAAAAAAGAAACAAGTCATGTCTCCAGAGAGACCTCTTCTCAGATTAGACCTAGTGACACATTCCAGGTGGACAAGCAGCTATGTATTTTTAAATGTGGTCTCTGAATTTGGCTCACTCTCTAATGATTTGGCTAGTCTGTGAAAGAGCAGCTCACAGCATCATGTATTTTCTTTTCAGATCAGGGCTGACAGCATTGCTAATATGTATGACATTAGTTGAATTAAATGTGCATGCTCAGACTACAAATGAATTAAGCCTTTCTGGAGTAAGTCTAGAGCACAAAATGTGAAAAGCTTCCAAGTTTTGAGGTCTTGGAATATTGTCAGTCACTTTTGAAGTGAAGCTTATGCATAGAAAAAGGTCCTTCTACTTTGTTTATTTGAAATAAAACATTGGTGTAAGGCCCAAGCAGGAGTGCCAGCACATACCAATGAGCTCTGTGTGGATCATGGCAGGATAAGGATCTAGGGTATATTAAATATCACTACTGGAGAGTAAATATAGCCATAGAATCTAACAGAATCTAGCAGTCAGTCTATTTTGGACTCCAAGAGTCCTGGCCAGGACTCGATGATCTCTGTGGGTCCCTTCCAACTCAGGAAATTCTGTGATTCTCTAAGAGCCACTTCTTGCTCTTTATTAAGAGGGAGCCAGGAGCAGGATTCAGTGACCCCAGCGTGGAGTCCAGGGTGTGTGTGACCTGCAGAAGGCAGCCAACTGCAGCAGAAGAACCATGGGAGGGCTGCAGCCAGAGGTTATTGGGAGGTGGGACATCATTTTGCATCCAAAACAACATTTAGACACTGTGCAATTCAGTCCTACTTTGGATGACTAGCTTGAGCTGTATGCCTGCATTTTGGGTGGCTCAAATTAAACAGAAAATAATGTTTTTCTAGCACAGGCTAGGGATGCAGGATGGACAGTGTGACCTGCAGCACAAGGCAGATGTTCACCAACTATGCAGCTTGAGAGAGACACACACACACAAGATGAAAAGTCCGAATGCTGGCCAGAGATTTTGATGCTTTGACCTCGAAGTCCTTTATGAAGCTTGTCACCTAAACCCACAAGCTCTGGTCAGAAGGAATTTTCTGGACCCTATTCTCTGTGCTGAAATGGTTAGCACAGTCCAGTCCAGAATGCAGTTGCCCTGCAGAAGCAATATTTGCAAGAGCTATGCACCTTTTAGGCCAATGTGTGCAGCTGATTCATAGAAGCAGCTGTGAAAATCTTGCATTGGTTCCAGTCATATGGCACTAGAACTGGGACAAAGAGATGGAGTACTGCAATGCAGAAGGTGGAAGGATCACATCATGTTAAACTGCATTAAAGAAATACTAAAAAAAAATGTTGGCACTGCAATATTTCTAATAGCAAGTAAAGGAAAGCTATTGCCAAGTCCTCAGATGATTTTGCCCTTATAACTTCTAAAATTGACACTAAGGAACATAGTTTTGTTCTGGAAGGTTCATCTCTTGTTTTGATTGATCTTAGCTCTTTTATACTTGGAGTAGTAGGAAAGTAGTTCTTCCTCATTCTCTTGGCCTTTTATACTTATTCTTTCAGTATAGATTCCTTGTAGGTTTTAGAACCTGATCTATTTTTGATGAAGTACAAGAAAGAAATTTTTCAAAATTACTTCTATTTTGATAACACATCTTCAGAGTATTTTGGAAAATTCAAGGCTGATAAGTATAATGGCTTCAGGACTCAGCAATTTTGGCTTTCTCCTGGGCTGTAATTAGGAGGAGGCGTGGAAAAAATTTGGAAAGGAAAAACAGAAACACAGCATAACAAATCACAGAAAGACTGCAGAAGTGTTGTACTCTAAACATCACAATTCTTTGTTTTTATATTTAATTTCCCTACTTTTTTTTTCCTTCTTCTTCTTCTTTTGGTATTTAAGAAGGTGTTAACATTTCTTACTGCGAGCTTAGTAAAAATTTTTATCATCATTTAGGAATTTTTTTCCTCCTTAAATTGCTGCAGAGCTAATTACCTGTACAAGTAATGACATCGGGTGTAGTCACGGCTGCCTTCAAACATCTAAAGGCCCTGTTTGCTTTTGCCCAGAAGGATCTGTGCTCAAAGTGGATGGCAAAACATGCACAGGTAAGGAACATTTTTCCTAGATGGAGTGACTGCGAGGCTCTGTTTATTCTTGGCACCAAGAGCCAGAAGTGAATGAAGGCGTTTTACACCCATTTTGAACAGCTGTAAATGATTGCACAAGATAATAGAATGAAAGCTGATTTGAGTGCTGACATGAGCAGTATTCATCTTCATTTCTTAATAGATTTTTAGTAGCAGCAGCATCCAATATTTGCTGGCCAAGTTCTTTTGTTGGCAGCACAGATCAAGGCATGTTTCAGATTTTTGTTGTGGGAGACATCTAAAATTTATACTTGAGAGGACATATATGTACAAAATTAAGGCTTGGATGAAACCTGAAGATAATTTTAGTGACATCATGCAGCCCAGGTTCAGAGTCACTCTACTTACCCACAAATGGAATTTCTTGCAGTCAGAATACTTCAAGCTGCTACACTCAATCTGTGATTCCCCACTTCAGCAATTTTCCAGATTCAGGGAACTGTAGCTTCTCAACTGCATCTTTTCAGTCTTAGTCAGTCTTCCATTACCGACAGCCTTACGCTGTGAAAAATCCTCTTTCCCTTTTAATCCCTTTCATATTGTGGACTGTACTTTATACATAGATTCAGTCATTATTTCTGTTTTGCTAGCTCATGTTGGTATTGAGAATATAACAGAAAAAAAACCCAAAAGAATGGTTTTTTTTACATGAAATCTTGCTTTGTTTTCTTAGAAAGTATCAATTTGTCATCCTAGCCTAATTAACTTCTGGAGAGACAATTGCATTAGTTTGCTGTTTTTTGCATGGTGTGCAAAGTCTGATAGAATTTATTACTCTGTTGTAGATGGGATGAGATTTGCATGGGAGAAGAGTTCTCTGAAACACATGAAAGACCCTCTCTCTTCACATATCCCACCCTCCCACTTTGTGTTACAACACAACATCTTGTGTTCAGGAAAACTCTGGAACAAGTTACTACTAATTTGTTTTCACTTCACTAGACTTCTGCTTTCAGCAGGAGGCCTTTTGGTAAATCTACCAGTCACTGAGATGATTTGCACTGTAGAAATCCTGAGCAGAGTGAACCATTCTCTTATACCTCTGATTTTGTTGTATTTTATTTTTTTTTTAGAACGGCACAGTAAAATTTTACAAATGCTCTGTTTAAGGTTGTACATCTCCAGATAATGGTGGCTGCAGTCAGATATGCTCTTCTTTAAGCCCATCCTCCTGGAAGTGTGCTTGTTTTCCTGGATATAAGCTTCAGCGAGACAGAAAGCACTGCACTGCTATAGGTTGGTGTCTTTGTATGCCTGCATATTTCTGCCAATAAAAGCAAACTTTTTTGAGTTCTTTAGGGTGGATCAACTGGCATCCCTTTTTGCACTGATTTTAAGTTACTTTGTGAAACTTGGAAGGCATTAGTTGTTAGGAAAGACAAGCTATTTTGGAAATAAATCAGGACAAGCACAAGTATATAGTTCTGTCTCCTTCACAAGTTCAATCTGTGATCCAGCTTCAGCATTTCACTCTGGGCTCCCATACTGTGGAGGTCTGTCCTGCAGTACACAGGGTTTTATGCCTTCACATAAATATGGGCATAGTTCCTGCCGAGTGTTACAGAACTGGGGCTGAAGCTCTCTATTTGGTGAATGGGACAGAGAATAGTCTGTTAAAGGACTTTCCATATAAGGATATTTCTCCCTAAGTGGCCCCAGGAAGCTGAGGTGTTTGATGTGCACTTTTGGATTCCAGACCCTTCTGTTCCTTCTGAGAAAAGGGCAGACTCTGGTAATCAGCAAGGTATAATCAAGTGCCAAAGAGCGAGGAGGAAAAAGAAGTTTTTGATTTGTGCTTGAAAGAAGGGGAAAACTATGGTTTTTTTCGGTTTATTCTTTTTTTTTTTTTCTTTTTGGAGGACGTTATCTTTCTTGCTTTTACTACAAAAGACTTCTCCATATGCAAAATTCAAGTTATTCTGGCATTTATGGTGATGCTGTGAAATGTAGAGAGATGATTGCCTCGAGGCTAAGGCACTCAGTGTGAAATGCAGCAGGACTAGTGACTCTTTTCGTCAGAAATGTTGAGGCTGATACTGTAAATTTATATTCACATTTATCTTTAATTTCTTTGGCGAGTGGAGTGTAGGAAAATTGCCGTAATTTCTTTTTGCCTTTGTTTCTCATTTTGTCTTTTACTGTTACTTATTTACAGTGCTACTTAGGTAGTAATGCAAGTTAGAGATCACTTTGAACTCAGTGCAATTAACATACTGGCAAATTTTAATCGACAGGTCCTAAGCCATTTTTGTTGTTTGCAAATGGCCAAGATATCCGTCAGATCAGTTTTGATGGAACAGATTACACAAGTTTACTTGACTGGCAGATGGGAGTAGTCTTAGCACTGGACTCTGACCCGGTGGAAAATAAGGTAAGGCATTAAAAATGAGAGGATTCTGGAGTGTTGCAAGGACAAAAGGATTGAGCTTTCATGTGCCTTAACCTTTCCTCTCTCAGTGATCTGGATTATGCATTATGCCGCTCGTTGTTCTGTCGCCTGTCTAGGAGCACAGCTGGTACAGGCTGCCAAACATTAGTTGAAGAGTTTCATCCTTGAATTATTTATTTTTTTGTACCTTGAAAATGATAGTTCACAGAGAATTTGGATGTCTAAATTCACTTCAGGTGTGATTTCAATTTTAAAGAACTTTTGTGTGAGTTTTCTCCATTAAGACTGCAGTGCTGTTTTCTGGAAACATGTGGTGGAGATTTTTCACTGTGTAGTGGCACAAGCAAAAGTATCTTTTATTCTGTACAGCTAAGTCTGTATGATCCCTACTAAATGTTGGAGTAATCTTAACAAGAATTGTTGGAATTATTTCCCATGGCCTGATATTATTGAGCAAAACTGCTGAATGCTCAGAGTCTATTGCTCTTCCAAAATGCACTCCTCGCATAGTGCTGTTGGAAACCGGAGTCTTTGCTGTATAAAGACCTGTTTGTCTGTGTGGCCACATCCTAATGTCCTACTCCTTGCCTGCAGAGTTGGGAAGAATAGGAGTTCCGCTGTGGTTTGCTAAACCTTCTGTGGCAGACAGTTATGTTTTCCCGTGGAGAGACTTATTTCCACTGTAAAAGTGTTGCAAAGAAATACTGGATGGTACAATGAAAGCTGATGAGGAGCTCAGTTAAGCTGTTGGAAGCACCTTAAGGCCCAGATGGACACAGCTAAACAAATGTGAATGTTACCAGATCCGCATTTACAGGAGGAGCACTTCAGGCACTTCTGGAACATCTCCACTTGCTGCTGAAATAGGGCCCTGCTGGAGAGGCAGGGTGCTGTGCCAAGTGTGGATCAGCTGTGCCAGTGACTCTGGTGACACCTGGGATCCCCTCCTGCAGTGTTGGGTGGCAGTACAGAGGTGGGGGGACATGCAGGGGCCAGCCAGGCTGCAGGAGATTGGTGGTGTCAGCTGAGTGGCAAAGCAGCACCCCTTGTGCTCCCAGGGTGTTGAATTAGCTGGGCTAAGGCTAGAGGCTCCCTCCTGTTTTGTTTGACCTCATGGCCAGCATCAAAGCAAAGTTATTTGTTTCGCTGTTACCATTTCCAAAGAAAGCCTCAGCACTGCTTTTGATATGGTTGTGCCATGAAACATTTGCCTCCCACTGGTATTTGGATCCAAGATAAAATTTACACATCCTTGGAAAATGCAAACCTGGTTTCCCTACCAGCAAAGAACTTCACTTTTGACCCCAAACTAAGGAACCTCTTCTGGAAACTGAATAGGCACCTAGTAAAAAATTAAGATAGTTGCAGGGTAAAAGAGTGGAAAAAATATGAATAAATTTTATAACTCCTTTTCCCCTTTCCCAGCTCCTTGATATACATAGGGTGCTATCTTCTCCACACTTCTCACTTTTCAACATGAGCAGCCAGTGAAATGGCAACATGCTTCTTTCTGCCTGTTCCTACTTTTGCTTCCTCAGCTGTGCTTCATGTGAAGTAGCTGCTGGCTGAAACAAAACTACAGGATATTCAGAGGGCTGTATATAGGGCAACTAGGATTTACAGCTAAGCACAAGCTGCCTGTAGAAGTCATCCTGGTTGAAGGATAAGTGCCTTTTTATTTGATCAGGGATCACGGGTTACCTGTGCAGCCTTTTGTGAATAAGCAGGTTAGGGAATTTTCCAGATGAAAAAGGTATTTTAGAAATGGAGTTACTAGACTGAGGAAGTAGGGTAGAAAGTGAGATGAGAACTAATGACACCTTGCCTCTTATTTATTCACAGATTTACTTTGCCCACACTGCCTTGAAATGGATAGAACGAGCTAATCTGGATGGCTCAGATCGTGAAAAGGTCATTCATGGAGCTATAGATACACCCGAAGGCCTTGCTGTGGACTGGATTAACCGTAAATTGTACTGGACAGACAGAGGGTACATGCTCCACAGTGCATTTATGCTGAAGCATGCCACAAAATATTTGGAATAAATGACTGGTGATGCAGAAATAGCTGAGATATCACTCTAGTTCAGTAGTGCTTCACATTCTGGTTGGGTAGTTTTAGTCTCAAGCATATACAGTTGGAAGGTCCTTTAAAACTAAAATGCTGGAAGTTCACTTGCAGTCTGTATTGTATTTTTATCTTTGTCTTTCCAAGAAGCGAGGGTTTGAACTCAGTTGCAAGGAATCTAAAGCATGCACTGCATATATACATATATGCATGTGCACATGTGAATGTGAATATATTTCCTTACACTGTTTTTTATACACATACGCTGTGTGTGAATGTGTGTATATATGGGTATATCTTTGTGTATACATACATGCACATAAAAAAGAATATTACTGCACTGAGTACATCTTGGGCAGAAGATGTTGTTGGCAGCTAGAATCATGTTATTGGAGAGTCTTTGTCAATTTTCTCTGATAAAAGAGGAATGACTGCTGCCAGACAATGTGACCACCTTTCAGCTGATACCTAACCTTATATGCAGAGGGAAACAAAACTGACCTTTGAAGACAAGGCAGTTTTAGATCACAGCAGATAATGAAGACTCCTTGAAGAGTGTTCATGAGCTTTCAACATGGTCCATAGTTCATTAGTCAATAAAAAGTAATTTTGTGTGTTCAGACCACCCTCCTTCCCCATTTTAAGTATTCTGCTAGTCCAGTGCCTTGCTTTTAGGTACAATATTGTCACGTGATTGAGCTGCTGTAGAAATATGCCAGTGTTTCTTGTGAAATGGGAGATTATGGTGCTTCTCTCCATAAGGCAGGACATATTCAGGGGGAGTATGAGAATTTGAACCTGCAAATTCCTTCTCACCCACTGCATTTACCTGTTGGTATTCCACATTTGCAGGAATGTATTTCTCCTTCCATCTCTGTGGGGCCTTTCTTTGGAAGTTCAAAGAGGCATGAAGGGCTGTAGGTTTGCTTGCAGGTAGAGGCTGGTATTTGTTTGGCAAGATGAATATTGCAGAAATAAAATCAGTTTTCTGGAAAAAAAATGAATTGAAAGATTGGCAGTGTAGATTCTGTACTTGACTTGGCCACAGATTTTGTAAGTAATCCTAAAAATCTTAGCCTCATTCTTTCCTGCAAAATAGATGCAATATGTAAAATGACCACTGATTTCTGGATGAAAAATGCTGTGTAAAAGTACTATTTTAAAAAATTCTTTATACATTTGGTAATGGTATTCAGTTAGGAGCTGGTTTTCCTCCTGACTTCTTTTAAAGCTAGCTTTTATCTGTTAGTGATCATACTTGCAATTCATTATTCACCCAAAGAAGGAGAACTTCATGTCTTCTGCAGACCAGCAGGTATTTTATCATCATGCCCTGGGCCAGATAATGAAGCTGTAACATGAATTACTTGCTGATAAAACAACTAGACATCCCACATCAGCAGGATTACTTCCAGTCGCTGTGAAATTATTTATTACAGCTAAACCAAAGCAATGCAAAATCTTAGTGCATTCAGCCCAGGAAGGTAATTAAAAAGATGGCAGGGAGGACCTAACAGTGCTCTGTGTGTTGCAGGAAGGTGTGCATTGAGAGGAGCAATCTGAATGGAATGCAAAGAAAAATGATCATCTGGGAGGGTCTCTCCCAGCCCCGAGGGATTGCCATTCACCCATTTGCTAAGTAAGGAGTGATAAACACAGTAAATCATGTAATGCTTGTGGATGATTTTTAAAAATGAGAGTGCAAGCTTTGCCCTTTTGGCAGTCAAAATATGCATTAGTCTCGTGCTGGGTTAGTCATTGCCTCGCAGAGCTGTGTGAACTGTAATGTTTTATTGCAGGGTTTCTTTCATGAGCTGGGACATGTTCATTTCTCATATAGATTTTAGAAGAAAGTAATTGGAGCATTAATGATACTGCATGCAGTTTAAGCTAAAGATAAGCATGAACAAATGACAGCTGTAGTTCCACACTACAAACCTCGACATGGTTCCATATCTAGTAGTGTGAAGAAGGTAATCACTTTTAACCAGCAGTGCTTACAAAACTGCCTTTTGGGGGTTTTTTTGTTTGTTTGTTTTGTTTGGTTTTTTTTGGGGTTTTTTTGGCTTTTTTTTTGGTCCATGCTTCCGTTTCAGAGGAAACTAAAACTGATTTACTGTTCTGGAGGTTTGTTGTTTTAAATGCACCTTGTATGTTCTTAACTAGTGTTAAAATGATCCCATGTGTTTAAACTCTTGATGAAATTCTGTCTGTTTCGATCAATGGCAAAGTGCCATGGATTTTTAGTCAATATGCTTGTAGTAGGAGCATTTTTAATCTGGCCCTTCAAATTTTGTTTTGATGCTCATATCCTGCTATAACTAAGTAGTGATGAATCAGAAAGAAGCAGGTTTGGGGAGGGTGTTTTGCTAGCTTGCCTCTGCCCATAAAAGACCTGAAAGAATCTTGCAGCAGAGGTTGAATGCTAGAGAAACATTTTGCAGGAAAACTTTGAAGAAAGGTAGGTTCTGCTAGATTGTTTACTAGAATTATTGGTAGAGGCAAAGCATGCGAGGAGAAAGGGAGGAGTAAACATCATTAAAACTTAACTTTTTAGAAAGTTAATGGTGAAAGGATGAACAGACATTATGGCAATGCCCATAGTTGTAAATGTTAAAGAGGGATATGAAACACAATTACAGTTCTTGAAAATACTGATCCCTGCATTCGTTAGAGCAAAACTGCTTGTGTAACGAAAGCTGAGTGAATCCCTGGGTTATTTCAGTAAACCTGACAGAGGCAACTGGTGCCTGGGAAGATGAGCCCAAACTTCAGACATTATTTGCAATTATAGCTATCCCTGTTTTGAGTTGCCTTCTAGCATTGTCTGTTCATTGAAAACTGCTAAACACTCGGTGAGTAACACACAGGACTCTAGAGGGAGATCCTGAGAATCATGATTATTAAAGGAAGAAGGATTCTGGACCTGATATTGGTGTATTTTTTTTTAAAAAAACCTTCCTACTCTTGCTTGTTTTCCATGGGTAATGGGTAATTTTAGTTTCATTTGTTTATTGTTGTACCCCTCTTTAGACAAGGGTCTGGCTAATGCATAATTTTCTGTTGTTTGGGTTTGCTAAAACGCCATCAGCTGTCACATGGAAAATCAAAAAGCAGATATGAAGGGCTGTGGCAGTCAACATAGTCAGGAGTTGTTTTCCAAAGGTTTCATGCCAGTGAGCAGAGTGAGGATTCTGCATAAGTCCCAGTGCAATCACCTGGAGTCTTATGGCAAACGTGAAAAGATCAGCAGCCAATATGTTTGCTTGAAGCCTGCACTTTTTCTCCTGTGAGTCAGGGCTGTATTGCTCTGATCTGACCTTTCTGCTTTGAAAGAACTCCATGGAGAGGAGGACAAACATTTACTTACTGACTTCCTGTATTCATTTTGTTTTCTGAAGGAGATTATTCTGGACTGACATGGGGGTCAGTCCGCGGATTGACAGCTCTTCATTAGAAGGCTTCGATCGCCGGGTCGTAGCCAGCACTGGCCTGGTGTGGCCCAGTGGAATAGCTCTCGACTACTTGGCTGACAAGGTGTACTGGTGTGATGCTAAACAGGCCCTGGTTGAGAGTGCAAACCTGGATGGTTCTGGTCGTCGAATTCTTGCACAGAATGATGTAGGTGAGGCTTTGGGGTTGATAATTTCCTACTGCTGTTTGTCCGTGTGTGTGTGTGTCTGCATACGTGCATGAAAACTACTGGCCAGCCGCTGTGCTGTATATCCCATGCTGTGCTGAGGTTAATGACAGCACTTGAGTTCTTCATTCTGTTACCCAGCTGACTTTTATTAATTTAGCAAAAGCATGTCTTTCTAACACTCTCTGCTTTTATTAACAAGTCACTTTGCATTGCACAGAGAATTTCTCTGTGTGATGCCTTCTTTCTGCCTTCACAGAAAAATGAAAAGAATAAAAAAATTTAAAATGTGGTTTGCTTTTCCCATGCATGGCTGCTTAGTTTAATTCAGGTTTTGCTGTGTTTATTGCATCAATGAGTTATACTGACATAAGAAGAAAGGGAATGAATCTGGCTTGTTAAGGCCCTTGAGCAGCAAACCTGTATCTGCAATGTTGAGCACTGGAAGGATTCTAAACACACAGTAGATACCAAATGAAAAATGATTTTATGATGTGCTGATAGTTTTTATGGCTAAGATTTCTACTGCTTGGCACATAACTGTGTTGTTCTGGAGCAAGAGAACAGAGGTGTTAGCAACAAGGAACCAGTGTTGTACCATGTCCAAAGTAAACCATGTGCTTGAGAATCTTGTACATGGCAAATTAGTTTCTGGAGAGGACAATTCCTTTTGATCATGGGATCTCTCTGGGGACCATTTTGTAGGTGTGCATACAAGGCATGGGCAGAGTGAGGACTCGTAGCTCAATACCATGACTGCCGTGGGTAACCTTATGGTTACTCTGTCGAGCAGCCTCTGTTCTAGTTTGTGCTCTGGAAAGGCTTGTGTTCATCACCTAAACCTCCCAGTCCTTTGGAGGTGAGTGAAGTGAGGTCCTGAAGGAATCAGTATTCATCAGTTTATAAGACATCAAAAGGCCTGAGGAGAGAGACTTTCCAGCCTTCTTCTCTCTTCCCTTTGCTCCCGTGGTGACTGCCTCTGCCAGGAATGGAGCAGATCTAAAATTGAGGACCTTGAAATCTGATCAAAGTTTCATTTCGTTTCTCCACAAGGAGTAAGACTGTGTCTTTCAGGGAGAAAACAGAGAAGGAGAACTAGGAGCACTATAGAAACATGGATTATGAGAAAGGATCAGTGATACGGCTGTTTGGAGGTGAGAGAAAAGGACATGAAGGTCTGTATGCAAGGAAGTGGAAAGAGATGAAGGCCTGTAGGGGTATGAATTTCGAGAAGCATGTCCTGATCATTTGCTAATGCTGGTAGTGAAGACTGGAATTCAGTTTTTGTTGTTGAACAGCTGTACACTGGAAGATGGGAAGGTGGCACCTCTTCATAGGTGTTCTGCGGTAACATGAATTTTTATTACAGCAGCTCCCTCTAGTGCCTCTGTACTGAGAGCTCATTCAGTAGAGCTGCATGCAAAACAGGTAAATTATTTCTGCTCTTCCACCTAACCCCGTGTTCAGCTGTAAGTAACACAGAGCATAATAACCTGCCCGAGGCAACAAGGAACACAACCATCCCTTTTGTTTATGCACTGGGTCGCATTTTGCTGTCTCTGCTGTCTCCATTGATGGACACTACGCTTCTGATTTCAATTCTTAACGTATTTGCAAAATGAGAGGTTAATAAATTGCTGGCCAAAGCAAGCAAGCACCAGTTTGTGAATAGTGCAAACTACAGATCGTAAAACTGTGAGGAAATGTTTGGGTGGGGACAGTATCTAGATCTTGGTCTAGTTGTTCACAGGAAGAAAAGGTAAGAACCAAGATCAGTGATTAAGTATGGGTCAGTGGAGTTAGTTAGGTGCCAATAATGCACTCTTCAAATAACACTAAGGAATACTTACACAGTGCCTTAGAAATTTTTCTGTAAAGGAATAATTTTTCCGTTTATTTGTGAGGTGAATTTAAGATATACCAACACATACTCCTTTCCCAAGGTTTTAATTGTTATCTGTATTGGTTATCTGTTGTTTTGTTTTCTTGTTTGTTTGCCTTTGATTTTTAATTATTTTTTTTTAAGCTAATACATGTTGGGATCCCAGTTTCATTACTGAAATTAAACACCACATAGTTGAGGTCTACATCAAGAAGCAAAAGCACAGACCACAAAAATAATGTGCTTAAAAAACATACCTCTCAGAGGGCCTCAGACTGCAGTGGTAGAGTGCAGTGCCACTGAGGCTCTAAGGACTAGAACAAAGCAAACCTGCTTCAGCCAGGAAGCATCCACTCTGAAGCCAGGCATACATCAATGTAAGAATATGGAAGAATAGCATGTGTTCTTACCTTCCATTGCAAAAAGCTTGCCCAAAGGCTACCTTAAAGCAGGAGATTTCTGAGTGTATAGAAAAAATGCATATGGACTAATGACAATTTTCTATCATGAGAGATTAAAAAGAGTCAGAATCATTTTGTAAAGATCTTTATGTCTGCCATTATTTATAAGAAATTGCCCTTTGCATTCTGAATTGCTGAGCTTATCTCTGGAAGTCAAACTAGGGATCTGAGCTTTCTTAGTGCAGATAATATTGTGCTACCAAGGAAAAGCTCCTGTGCTCTGAACTTGGGGTGGAATTTCTTGCCGCTACAGTTAGTCCTGTAATTGTTAGGTGCCTGGTTGAAGCTGATGTCTAGGATCCTGTTGCCATCAGTGAAAAGAGAGGAAGTTACTGGACGACCTGTTGCCTCCTGTGGTTTATGTTAGCTGGCTATATGCCCCTCTGCATTGCACTTGTGTCTACTTTTGGCACTTGCAGAGGCCACACACTGGCTTTGGAGCCCTACCAGGAGTCAGTGGCTGCAGTGTCTGCAGCTCCCAGGCTGCCCCGTGCCAGGATGCTTGTGCAGGATGACACGTGCCATGAGCTCCTTTCCTCCTTGTCAAGTGAAGACTGCAAAAGGAGCTGTGCACCTCAGCAGCTCTCTGCCAGGCCACGTCGTGGCAGAGGAGGGAGGTACTCTAGTTCTGAAAGGCTGGTCCCAAGGCTGCCTCAAGAAATGGTGATGTGTGAGGTAGAAGCATCCTGTGAACTAGATCTGGTTGGAAGTCACCAGAATCATGGAATGTGTACTGAGCCAGACAAGTGTCCCAACCTCCCTTGCTAAGAGCACAAGTGGCATGTGCCCACGATCCATTGTCACAGACACTTACCCCTCTCCATGGGAAATCAAAGGGAGCACTGGCTGTGGCTAGGCCCTTGTGTTAGAAGTTGATCTGTATGCAGACAATGCTTTCCTTTGCAGGGTTTCTTGTGTGTGTTCTACAGACGTGGAAATGATAAACCTCATGTCTTTGTAGGCCACCCTTTTGCTGTAGCGGTGTTTGAGGACCACGTGTGGTTTTCTGACTGGGCTAGGCCATCACTAGTGAGGGTGGACAAGAAGACCGGCCAAAACAGGGTACGTCTGCGAGGCAGCATGCTGAGACCCTCATCAATGGTTGTAGTTCATCCTTTGGCGAAACCAGGTACACCGCAAAAAATCAAGCAGTCCTTCCCTTCCAGCCTCCTCCTGTTCACTGACACCAGTAGAATAGATGTCCCTGGAGAGAGGATTATCTTCTCAGAAACAGGCTCTTTAAAAAGCCTTGCATAGTCAGACTGGCATTTATTGAAAGCATCATCTGGGCGTGTGTCCCAGGAATGCTGAGAGATTTATGTTCATGCCCAAGAATAGATGCTGATCAATTGCCATGAGGCTACCACAGTCTTCTAATTCCTATTTATCCTAGTCTACTAGCACCCACCAGCACCCCCGCACCCCTCCCAATAATAACAAATGACATGGGGAAAGATTTTGTGAGATTTATTAGTTTTTTATAAAATAATTTGGTTTTTTAGTTGGGAACAATCTCCCTGTAAGCAGAAATGAGTAATTCGATAGACCAGGATTGAGAGAAGGTAATCACAGGTTCCTTATGTGCTTGAAATATTAGGACTCTAAATATCAAAGGAGAAACAATGAAGGAAATAAAATTTAAAAATGTGATACATGCATTAGATACAGAGTACATTAATCTCTTTTCCCGACACGGGCTAGGTGATAATATTTATGCTTTACTATATGCATTTGTTGTTATATTAAAAAAAATAAATTAAATCCTAGTTTTTGTCAGTCCTTATTCATTTTCCAATTGCTTCAACTCTGCATATCTAAACAGAGATGCTTACTGAAGAAGCAGCTTGTTAATTTTCCTGTTTTTCTTCATTAGGGGCAAATCCTTGCCTTTATGAGAATGGAGGCTGTGATCAGATCTGTGAAAACAGTTTTGGAATTGTCCGCTGCAAGTGCCATCCAGGATTTGTGAAAACTCAAGGTGGAAAATCCTGTCATTCTCTGGATTCTTCCAACTCAACAGCAGGTAGAGTCCTCCAGTTCCCAAAAAAACCCCATCAAACCCTTGAGGATCACAACAGGTAGCACTGGAAAAATTCACCTTGCTCTAACATAAGGAATGATGGTTTCTCTGAAGAATGAAAATGCTGGCATATTGTTATTGGGGCAATAGACATGTTGTCCGACCACTGTAATTTTTCCCTTGGCATTTTAGCCATGAAAAAAGTGTGTGCAATGCAGACAATTATTGTGAGCATCGAGTCCCACTTCTTCTCTATTGTATTTGAGAAAGCTCACCAGTGAGTGCTTTTAGGAATAATTTGATGTCAGAAACACATTAGTCTGGGAAGATACTGATGCTTATTTTAAAAGGAGACCACCATGATTATTGCAAAGTAAACAAGTATTTGAAAATCAGATGGCTATTTCAGTAGATTTAAATAGTCCATATCACTTTTTTCTTGTCTTTTTCAGAAAGTGTTTCTGTGCACAAGGAGGTAATGCCAATGCCACCACCAGAGACTGTGCTCCAGAGCACACGGAGCACTGGGATTTTTAAGGATGCAGACAATGGGGAAAAGAAGAAAATAATTTTTTTTACTGCTGAGATCATGGTATCAGGTATAGTCTGATGATAATCTTCCTTATGCTTACTCTGAGGCTCTGAACAGGCTTATAGAGCAGAAGGAAGTAATAGACCTTAAAGAAAGAAAGGTTCAGTGTTGAGAATGGTGGTATTCATGCTCTTAAGCTTCTAACAAGAACTAGGGTCTGTGCAATTATTCCAGGTAGGACTGCTTTTTTCTGTTTGTGTCTCTATTCCTCGGCTATATCAACAAAAATTGATAATATTATCCTGGTCTAGAGAACAAACATTTCTAATTTGGAACACTTGAGAAAGTCTCTCCCTTAGGTTTTTAAGTATATTGCATTCCTTTAAAAAAAGTTAAAATAAGCCCATTGAATTCTACATATCTTTGATGACAATAGATCATTAACTTTTGCAATAGGTTTTGAATAAAATATTCAGAAATCCTGATACTAAGTGACATGTCAACTCCATCTAGACAAAGAGAACAGCCGCAGTGATTGTATTGGCTTGCCATTATTAATCCTGGAGAGCTAAGTTTCAAACTTTGATTGTATGTTCTGGTTTTCTTAATTTGTTTTTCTGTAATATAGATATACACTACCTCCTTTGATATTTCCAAATACACCTAGTGTTTTGGGTTTTTTTGTTTTGCTTATGCTATAGATGAAGATGACTGCACTGCACTAGAATGTTATGCCAATGCAGAGTGTGTTTTGCTGGAAGATGGTGCTATGTGCCAGTGCTTGAAAGGATTTACCAGGAAGGGGAAATCATGCTATGGTAATAAAAACCATTATTATAACTTTTGAAAAATTGTAGACTGGGGGGGAGGAAGAAAATCTATCTATTTTCACATTGGCAGATCTGCTGTAGGAGGCATCAGAGAAAGGCCAATAATATGAAAGGGATGATGAGCAGAAAGCATGTGAGATGAAATGGCTAATAATCACATGCCTTTTTTTCCCCTCAAGCCATGACTGTTAATCCTATTAATATTAATAAGCAATAACACAGATAATAGAAGTATAATGTATTTATTTGTAAAAATTGACTAAATATGAAAGCTCAGTCCATAGACGTAATAGTTAATGTATAATTTAGACATAAGGAACCTCTTCAAAATTAGTATTCATGATGTAATATTTATATAAAAGTGCTGGTCTAGTTTCTTTGAAGCACTAGAAAGACTTCAACAGCCATGCAAAACATTGCTCAGGGTGGTCTTTAAGTTTTTGGATTTGTTTGTAACATAAATGGAATAACTGTTTTGCTCTCACAAAGGTCAAGAGAGGAAGGGGTTAGAAACAGAAAAAAAATACCATTTGGTGGCTAAGCATGAAGAGACTCAGAAGAATCTGTGTTACTATGGAAAGGGAAAAAATTGTAAGCTGAAATGGGCATACATTTTTTCCACTGTAGTACTTTTTTTAAGTCTATGTATTCTTTTATAAAATAAAGTTGCTAAATGCTCTTAGAGGTCTTTTCCAACTTCATAGATTCTATGATTCTATAATGCAAAGCTATTTTTGAGTCAGATCATTTCCTCTGAACAGGTTTTTTTAAGCAAATGATATTTGCGGTATCATTTTTGTTGACTCTCTTGGATTTTAGAACACCCCCATCAAACTTCATACCAAAAAAACCCACAAAGTCCTTCTCTTCCCATTTGCTTCATGTGCACAAAGCCAAGTGACAGTAGAGTCTGAGGGAGATCCACGGTGCAGATGTCTCAGTGTATTGACTGATGTGCTGGTTTGCTGACCCGAGTGTCCTGTCCTTTGCTGTGTCCCACAGACGTGGACGAGTGTGCTGCGCACATGGACCGCTGCAATCGGAGCGTGTCCGGCTGCATCAACACAGAAGGCGGCTACGTCTGTGAGTGCCTGGAAGGCTACACTGGAGATGGAGTCCATTGCTATGGTAGGGGCATGTGGGAGGGCTCTGCCCTGTCTGGAAGGCTGAGGCATTTCTGCCTCTGTGGTTCCTTCCTCCCTGTTTGAAGCGTGGTAACATCAGCAGTTGATCAATATGCAAAGCTTGCAGTTGTCAGTGAATATCTCCTCTCAGTGTTTGCACTCTTTTTAGTGGCTATAGAAGGAGGGAGAGGAGGAGGGAAGTGGAGGTGAAGCAGTAGAGCTTTATTGGAAATCGTTGCCATGAATATAAACGAAAGCAGGTATTGAGTGTGTCATAATACTCATCAAATAATTCCAGGGCTGTTTAATAGGCATGAGGTTCAAGGTGTGACACTGACAACTTGAGTACATTTAGAGTCTTGTTAATAATCAGACCCACTGATTTTCCCATCCAGCTCTAATGCCAGGTCTTTAGTGCATTCCCTACGTCTCTTAAATTCTTAATCCATTTTAGTGGTAAATATGAACAGGAAGCTTTTTCTCCCCAGTATTTGACTAGCACACAGTTTGTTCAGAGCTTTATAAGAGTCTTGCCTTCTCTTTTGTCCTTTTCTTTTACTTTTTTCCTTTGTAGCCTAATTCAAAGCCTAGTAAGTTTGAACCAATTCTTACATAATCTTTACTGGACTTGGTTCTTCAACACTGATTAGGATGACTGAAAAATTAAAAACAGTATCATTATTATGGGTAGAGTGTGGAAAGTGTCAGAGGCAGAAGAATCGAGAAGGCCTTTTGCCTTTAGGGGTCAGAGACAGAGCTCATGTCTTTGAGGGTGTTTGGAAGTGCAGATGGAGGTGCACACAGAAGTGACAAGGTCCTCTTGCTGACCCAGCACAACCTAGAAGGCAAGTCCTCAAGCAGCCCTGGGCTCTTACTGTCTTACTTACCATTATACTGTGGTATAGTTGTTCAGGATGTAGTACCTTCCACTGTCATTGAAAAGCAGATATTATTTTCCTGAAGTCTTTAAGTCCAGAAAATAGATTCTCAGCTGATAAAAGATGTAGTATTACTAAGATATAAACATAACTGAAACTAATTTTGTGTTCAATGACTTGAAATGTACTGTGAAAGCCAGAAACTGGTAAGTGATTTTGTGCTTCAGTTGTAAGCGCCTGCATGCATGCACAGTGTCCAGGAATATGATGGTATGTTCAGTGATAACACACGATGAGTTCATGTGGTGTTGGTGAAATCACATTTCTTGAAATATGCTGAAGCAGTTGTGCTCCCCTCCACACCCTTTTTTTTTTAAAGTCCTCTGAATTTTCTATACTGTTTTGAGCTAGATTGTGTTAATTTTACTGTAGAAAAATTCCAAGCAGTTTAAGCAATCATTTCACAAAAATTGGGGTAGCAGATCTGTGATTCCCTGAAGTAGACCCAGCACAGGTATTCTGCTGACGGTTCATAAAATGAATCAGAAGCTCCCAAACTCTGCTATGTGAACAAAAAGTTTCACCTTTGAGAGGGGGGTGCTTTGGCACTTTGCAACCTGCAACCTTTGGCCCGCCTGGTGGAGCTGCTGCCATGGGCTTTGGAGAGAAGGTGTGGGGGCAGGAGGAGGGTGTGCAGCAGAATGGGGATGAGAGATGTGTACAAACCTAGCAGGGTCTCTGAGCCTGGAAACTCTTGTAATCAGGGAGCCTCTTCACAGTCACTCAAAATCTCACTTAATGAAGTATTTACACAAATGGAATAAACCTGTAGGTTTCTAGACACTTTTCTTCTGCCTTAACTCTTGTTAGGCTGAACTAGGTGGGTGGTACAGGGTACAGGGGTGGGCAGCTCCCCACTCCCAACCCTTCTGCAGTGTTACTGCAAGAATGCCAACATAAGGATCCAGGCTGCAAGCTAGGACTAGCAATGCCAGGAGAATACATCTGGTACAAATAAGTCTCCTCTTCAACTCTGCTGTACTTGTTACACTTTATGGGGAAGCCTTTCCCTCATTCTCCCTGTAGTGAGTTTCTGCAGCAGCACAGCATGCTCTTGCTATAGAAAGTATGCTGGTTGCTTTTCCATTAGTCTTTCCATGAAGGCATATTTGCAGAGAGAGAGGTCTCTGGTGTTTTTCCCCACTGCCTGGGGAGCGCAGTGCTGCTGCTGCTGCCCTTTTAGCCGATGCTCTGAGGCATTTCATTCTTCTAACTGCAGACTGTTTGGGTGACAGATATTGATGAGTGCAAGATGGGGTCCCACACCTGTGGAGAGAACATGACCTGCACAAATACAGAAGGAAACTTCACTTGCTCGTGTGCTGATCATGCTTCTGGAACTGGCGATGGTTGCAGTGAGTAAACGGAGTGAGCAAATACAACAAAGTGGCCCTAAATTAAGAGCTGTGTCCTTGGATAAATTGTTATACAGGGAAACTAAAGGATCCCTGTACAGTAACATCCTGACCGGATTGTGGATCCATTTAGCATTGCCTTTCGGAGGCTGTTTTGTGGTGAACTAAGGAGAACAGATCCAAGTTTAGTAAGGAAATATCTACATTAAGGTTCAATGTAAATTTTTTAGTGTCTAAATGTACCAACAAATCTATCAAATGTCATTTACAATCTACAGCAGAACTAAATGCTCCTTGGAAGTAACATTTTTTGAGGGTAATTTCAGTCTGTGCCATTTTCCAAACTCCCTGTGCCTTCTGTTACTTTGCAGAAGGCTAGCAGAGGAAATGCACATGATTTAAGTGCCATTTCATTCTTCAGTATAACCTTGTCTTTCAGTTCCAGTCACTAATTGTTCAAAAGAGCTCTGAAACTCCTTAGAAAATCTGATTATCAATGTACTGAAGGGAACTGCTAAAAGTTCAGCACTAGTGACTATCTGACCTTCATTTTGGTGCCTCAATGAGGTACCAGCATTCTCTGAAAATGAGAGTGACTCATTCTTTTACTCTGTGTCAGCCCTCTTGGTCAGGGTAAATTTTACTCCAGAGTGACTTTCTGACGATGGAGCGACATTGTGTGATTGTCACAGAGCTGTTTCTTCAGAAAAACAAGGAAATTAGGGCTTTCTTAAACAGAGCACCTATCAGGATTCCCACTCCCATTTCAGTCACTTAATCTTTCAGTAGTTTCAAGTGTCACTCAGGAAATGATGATTTTAAATGGTGCATGACTTGGAAGTAATGTTTCCTAGGTCTTTCATGCGTCAGTCTGATCCCATGTCTTTATAGATGTTAACACACTGTTTTAGCTCTTTGCCTAATAAGCTCTTTTAGCAAAATGAAATTTTCTTTGCTGAATGCATGCACACCTGGGGTTCACTATAATCACTCATCCCTTTCCATTCAGGCTCTTTGCCATGGCAGTTCTCCTGCAAATGAAATTTTAGAACCCAAATGTCATTGAAGGTCATGTTGCAATAAAACGGGTGTGAGTCATAGAACTGACCCCATAATGGTACGAGAATGATGAGGTGTGTCTCTGCCAATCCATACTGCTGGAAGTTCTTTGCCATGTAGCCTTTTTGTTCTGACCTATAGGTTTGTTGCAGCATCAAAGTAGGCACGAAAGCAGTCCTTTCCTGTAAGGGCATGTCTGCACTGTGGTCATGCTGTGCAGAGATTCTAGTGCTGCCTTTAAAACCAGCTAGTTTGGACAGGTGTGTAGGTGGCAGCATGTGTGATTCAGAGCAGGCTGCAGAATGCTTTGGCAGGACCATAGGGCTCCCTGCTCATCCAGTGATGCTCTTGTCTGTACCTGAGCTAGCCTGAAACAGTAAAAAACATGATCTGCCATCACACATAGGAGCAATTAAGTGAATGGCAGCAGAATAGAAACAATCTGCGTAAGAATGACAAATTTGTTGTGAAAGCTTCTGAGTCTGGGATCCAAGTGCATGAAATACAGTCACCCTTCACCTCTGCCTCTCACCCTGGTGATTTATGCATGGTAGAGATTTACCATATGTCAAAGCTGCATGAGTTGCAAAAATCATTTCAGAGTAAGCACCTAGACAGCTGGTGCAGTTTTTCTTCATGGCTGGGCTCATATATCTAAACACACAGAACTCAGTCAATCACTGTAGGTCTTTACTGTAAATCTAAAATATTTAGATATTTATATATTATATTAAGATATTAATATATTAAGATATTATTGTATCATACTAATAATATGATTGATTAATATTTATAGCTTTACACACAATATATAAATAATAAAGTATAATAATAAATAATAATATATATTTATGAATACTATTTCTATAGTAATATATCGTATTTATTAATTTCATCTATATTTCTGCTTGCCTAAATTTGATAACAACATAAGAAAATAAGTAAAACCAAGTAATTAATAGAAATTGGATATTTTTACCTAGTTTAGTACCTTGAAGTTCTGGAACTCTTTTGTAAGATTATGTTGTCAATGAGGCCAAAATTTGAGATGTCCTTGTGAAACCCTCTGTTTCAGAATCTACTGTTCCCCCAGCTGCTGTCAGCAATGAGTACACTACAAAGGCTGTGCAAGGTGACGTTGTAGGATGCCCTCCTTCGTACGAGTCATACTGCCTCCATGGTGGAGTGTGCAATTATGTTTCCGACCTACAAGACTATGCCTGCAAGTAAGTACAGAAATTTGTATTTTCTCTGCTGAAAAATGGCACCCTTGGCATGGTAGCCCCGGTTTACTGCAGGCAGTGAAGAGTTAGTCCATGAATGATCTGTTCATCCCTCATGTCACTCATTAGCATTCAAATCTCCTCTTTCCTATAAATGATCAGTGTAATTTTCAGTGCACGGCCACTCCATTCACACCTATTCCAATTAATATTGCAAGGATTGGATTTGTTCCCTGAGCACTTGATTCTTTACTTTGGAAATGGGAGATAAGTTGTTAAATGACTTGAAAGAGGTGCTTGCTCTCTCTCCTGTACATGTTCTGCTGAGTTGGACCTCCCAGCTGGTTTTGCTGTTCATGTGTAGCATTCACTGGGTTGAAAGGACACCTCAGTCTTGTCTTCTCTGGTTAGGGCCAGGGAACAATCTTCTTGTGTTAGCATCTTCCATTAGAGAAAGGCAGAAAAGGGTAGGATGCAACTGCCCTCTTAAAAACAGGGAGAGTTGCAATGAGACCTCAAAACTGAGACCTACTTCCCCTGTCAATATTTTTAACCCTGTCAGTATTTTTGTGAAGCCTAATTCTGGGTTCCCCAAATGCAGGTACTGATAAAAGCAAGGAGAATCTCATCTCTCCAGAAGTCAGTCTTGGCTTGGTCAATGTGACAACCTAGTCCCATGGGGTAATCATTTCTTCAAAACATTTAGTGCTGGCATTTAAGTGTGTAACCTGATTATATTTGAAGGTGTACTCAGAATCTTTCTCCAAAATCAAGCATAAAATCTTTGCAATGGGACAAATCCAATGCCTGCCTCCTCCCCCAGGGTCACAGGTGGTAAGTGAGGTCCTGTACAGGGGGTGGATGCTGTTCCAGGGTAGTCAAATCTCTCTCTGTGTCTTAGGCTTTCCTATTTTGAAATATGAGTGGTCTCCCCTGCCTACAGACATCTGTACCTGTAAGAATATGAAAGGAATGTGTCTCGTGCATATATGGGAATGAAGTTGATGCTTTGTGCTGTGGATCTCTTGAGCTCAGCAAAGCCCTTGGGCAAAGACATTATGGGAGACAGACTCATGGTCATCTCTGGTACTTTTTGAAGTACCTATCTCTGGTTTTGAATTTTTAGTGTAACTTTTAGAGGCAGAGTAAACGATCTATTTTCACCTCAGAAGTTTCTTCTCAAAATTGAAGAGTTTAACCCTGCAGAACTTTCAAACTGGATCACTTTTTTTTTTCTTTTATTTGTTAGGTGTTAGTGCATAATGAGAATTGAAATGTACATATTTTTCAATTCTGGAAGTGGAGCAGTTAAAAAATTTAAGAGCAACCATGCTTAGCCATGCTGTTGGGATTTGTGTGTGGGCATTGCTGGATTCTGTCCCCGCTGAATCCTCACTAGATGGCAGCATTCATTCATGTAGGCTCTGATTTATTAACTGCAGAAGGGAAGGAATGGAAAAATGTTATCCAGCAAAAATCACATACCAAATGTGATTTGTATTTTAATTAATAAAAGATCATACACTAGAAAGTAGATCTGCCAGCATGTTTGAAATTCATTGTAATTTAACATTAAAAAAATAGCATTTTTTCTGCCTTCAGCGTACATGCATTCTAAATTTTAACAGAATGAGAGTGCTTGTGCCTGACTTAATAATGAATACTGATATAACGTTTTCATGACATTAGGTAAAAGCTGCTGCAGGTCAAATCCTGCTTCTTTTTCTCATCTGACTAGCTCTTGGACTTGAGTAAAATTAGACCAATTAGAATTGTGATGAGTTGAACCTACATTGCTGAGGGATTGTTATGTACTGAATAGACTTTTCATTTTTTCCATTTATTATTTATGTCTTGCCTTGTGTAGCAAAACCAGGCTGAGGTTATTTTTTGATGTATTTCTCACTTTCTAGTAATTTTGATTTGAGGGTTTCTTGCATTGATAGGCTATTTCTATGTTGGGTTTTACAATGGTAAAACCAATCAAATAAACAAAAACTGGCTACAGAAGAAGCCTATATTAAAAGTAAGTTTTGAAGATATTCCTAAATTAAGATATTTCTTATGCATGGGTTTTTTTAAACACTTTATTTCATCTTTAGTTTTAAAGTAAAGATTCAGATTAAAATTTTATTCTCTTAATCAAGTCACTCTGAAAATACGAGTCTGCCTACTTTAAAGAAAGGGAAGCTTGCTGCTGAAAGAAGTTCAATGGAAAATCCTAGGGAAACACTAATCACACAGCAGGATTTACAGGATTTAAGAAACTTTCTTCCCTACTTTTTGACCCACAGGAATCTGGTCATGACAACCTCTCTGTATAATTCTATAGGCGATTCAATACCTAATAACAGTACAGAAAAAAAAGAGATAAAAAAAAAGAAAAAATAAAAAGACTTCTAATACTGGATTCTACAGGTTTCAACCGCATACCTTTAAAATGATTTTGCCTCCCCCATGCTGAAGTGAGCCAGATGTTTCTGTAGTGGCGGTCAGCGGTGGATGGATGCGAGGTGGCGGAGGTGGCGGTGTGGGGCTGTGCCCCGCCACCCCTGCAGCGTGTGCCCTTTTTCCCGGCAGCTGTGTGACGGGCTACGTGGGGGAGCGCTGCCAGTTCAGCGACCTGGAGTGGTGGGAGCAGCAGCGCGCCGGGCGGGCCAAGGTGCGGAGCATCGCCATCACCGCGGGCGCCGCCGGGCTGGCCCTGCTGCTGCTGCTGCTGGCCGGCCGGGCTGCCTACTGCCGCAGGTACTGCTGCTGTCACCGAGTGCTTGGGGCCGGGAGCGTCAGCTGCTCCTCAGCTGGTGGGAGTTCCTGTGCTTCTCCTTTTCAGTAACTGGCTCTGTGGATAATACTGAAAGTTCTGGCATGTCCCTTGCCCGCAGAACTCACACTGGTGTTAGTGAGCAAACATGCCTGGAGGGAAGAACAGACCTTATTAGAGCTCAGGAGCATGCCATTTACTTCTTCCTGCTTTTCCCTTTACAGCTCTAGATGTCTGAAACTCTCATGGTTTCATGAAGAGAACAGACCTTATCAGAGCTCAGGAACATGCCATTTACTTCTTCCTGCTTTTCCCTTNTTTACAGCTCTAGATGTCTGAAACTCTCATGGTTTCATGAAGAGAACAGACCTTATCAGAGCTCAGGAACATGCCATTTACTTCTTCCTGCTTTTCCCTTTACAGCTCTAGATGTCTGAAACTCTCATGGTTTCATGAAGAGAACAGACCTTATCAGAGCTCAGGAACATGCCATTTACTTCTTCCTGCTTTTCCCTTTACAGCTCTAGATGTCTGAAACTCTCATGGTTTCATGAAGAGAACAGACCTTATCAGAGCTCAGGAACATGTCATTTACTTCTTCCTGCTTTTCCCTTCACAGCTCTAGATGTCTGAAACTCTCATGGTGTGGGTTGGCTCTTCCCTGCCAGCTATTCAATGAGTTGGCTTTTGTTTCCCACTGAGTGTAGAATTCCACCTGAAAATTTCTTTGCCTACTAACCAAGGCAAACTTACAAAGTGATGCTTCCAGCAGTGAACATGGAAACAGTTTTCCTGGCAGTAGAGAGAGTAAAATCAAGGGAGTGAGTCTAAGCACATCTCCTGTAAAAGTACTCCCTGGCATTTTCCATGGATGTAATGAATTGTGCAGATTTGGGATTCTTCCTGTGGCAAAAAGAATTCCAACGGTCGCTATTTAAGAACCCAGTCTGATGTGAAATTAAATGTCATCGGTGTCCCTTAGACTGGAAAGTATTAAGCATTTAAGCTAGAGTCTTTTGGCCATGACCTTGGCAGACAGCTGTTCTCAGAGGCTGATTTGAGTGCAGGATTTTTGTTTGTGGTTTAGGGCAATTTTAAAATTAGATTCTCCTAGACATAAAAAGTTAAGTTGCGAAAGAAGTTAACTATGCAGACTAGTATTTTTCATTCTTATTTAATGGTTCTTGGCATATTTAGTCCACAAGAGTAGGGAAGCAGCAACATTTCTGTTTTTCTATTAATTAGTGATAAGGGTCCAGAATTAAAGCTAAGTGCAGCCTAGTTTTTTCTCATAACCTGGGGTTCAGATTTTGATCAGTGGATATATAAAGAACAGAAAAATTGTGAGATTCTTATATTTCTCATATATTTCCTATGTTGTCTTATGAAAAATAGACTGAATATGATTTGTTAAAGGTATGAAAGTATTAAATTTCTTCCCTTCCTCTCTCTTTTGTAATTTCTCCCAGATTTATGTTTCTTTCTTGCCAAATGCTTTTGATCAATATAACTATTTACCACAACAACAGGTTTTCAATTACACACTTGACTGAGTTTGAACTGCAGCAATTACTAGTATAACTAGATCAAAATTAAACCACTGATCTAAAATCCCTATTTAACTGGAGTCTGGGAATCGGTATTTGGGTTGAAATTGCTATACCACTTTTTCAGATAATCTACTGAATTTCAAAATGTACTGATTAAGTCTTTGATAGTCCTGTTCCTTCCCCTGCAAAAAGGAGATGACAATCTCCTTTTAATTGAAGGAAATGAAGCTGGAGGTCTACACCTGCCAGTTTGAAAGTGTGGGAACTGAAGGCCGAGCGTGCTGCAGTGTTCTGTTGGTTTGTTCAGTGACCATTGTCTGCTGAAGAGCACTGTGTTATTCTAAATGTTAGCTTTATGCAGTCTGACTGTATAGTAAGCCAAGTTTCTTGTCTTTCTTGGAAAGAAAAGAAACAACTCTTTTCCACAAAAAAAAAGCCAAACCTGAAGCATAGATTCAACACTGACAATTCCTTCACCTCAATTGGCCAAGGCCACACAGAGCAAAATTTATTTATGTTGTATTTTCATGAAGGGAGCAATATATGGTAATTATGCCGTGTGACCTTTCTCAGTTAGTATATAAAAGCTATGTAGAAATAAAAGGAAAGTTCCTAAATAAAAGGAAAATTCCAATTTTCATTGGAAAATATCTACTGAATTTTATTTAAAATAGATCAAGCAAAAGGATGTTATAAACTCAGACTTCCAGAATTTGAAGACTATAGCATTGATTTTTTTTAGCTGATGCTTAGAAGGGCAAAAATGTGTTTGTAAAGTGAATAAAGATGTACTGATTCGGATCTCAAGAGAAGTAAAATAAATTTTTTTCTTTGGGCCTATATGGGCTTTTAATACTGCCTTATAAGGGATTGCTGTTTACTGCAAAAATAACTGTATTTGAACAGCCTCTTAGAGCTGATTATTCATACCTTTTCTAGCTCCAGATTGTACTCATAGCTTTTTCCCCTAAAGCCAATTCTGTGGGTCACGATTTTTTCCTGGAAGATCTTATTTACAAGCTTTTTGAGACTTTCAGTTTGTGTATTTCACAGTAACTTCTGAAACTGATGCTTTGTATAAATGAGGCAGATGAATACAAAAGTGACTTTCATAATTGTAGCTACCAACAGTGTACAAAAATACAGTCAGCTTTTTATTTCTGAGCTTCACCCACAAGCACTCTTCATTGCAGTGGCTGAACAAATCTTTGTAAGATAAATACATTACAAATAGAGTAATGTAAGAAAATGGAAGGGTCTAGTTAAAATTATGAGTCCTATTGTTCATTCCAACGAATGACCTTTTACAGATGGCACATTGGAACAAGCATTTGTACATTTCTTACTGACTTCTTTTTCTGACAAGCTATTTGTTTTAGTCACTGTGTGGTAATGGATAGCAATACACAAACCAGTGAGAGAAAACAAAATAGATATACTTCTGTGAATACTGATAGAATAATGTGTGAAGAAAGCCTCTGTTCCTCTCGAAGCAAAATAATTGGCTTCAGCTTTGTTCTGTTGCAGAAGTCAGAGTTTGTATAAGAAGAATCTCTGTGCAGAAGCGATAAGAGCTGCCAGCAGCCGCGCTGACAACGAGAGCATAACACCTACTGGCAACAACTCTCTGGTAACCATATTAATGTGGAGTGGAGAGGGAATCAGGAAGGATCAAAGAGTGTTAGGGATCCACTTGAGATTATCCATCAAATAATTCACATCTTAAATACATTAAATAACTGCTAGAGTCATCAAGTGCTTTGCTGTGAACCCTAGTTCATCTTACCTCATTGTTATCCCTCAAAGTTCACAGCTGCCTGGATGTATTGCAACCATTAGCCAGTGTTATTGTTAGCTTTGAACACAACAGTTGGGGAACTGTGTTCTAAATTAAGGAAATGGCAATGTGATGACATGGCATATCACACAGTTATTTTCACAGGAAAGTATGCCCTATGTAAAAAAGCCTTCTTGGAAGCCAAGCATTGTGTGTGCTACATGAGATGTTGAACTCTATTTTGAGGCTTGATGAAATTAAATGTCTTGTATTAGAAGCTGCTGCCTTGTAAAGAAAAACAACCAGGATTTTATCAGGCAGCTTGGTAGAATATATAAAGTTCCAGTTTTACACTGGTGTAGGTAAGAATGCTGACATGGTGTGGTTGTACAGGCCTGTGGCTGTTGTCATTTTCGAAGCTGTGTTTAGCCCTATGAAATCTGGTTTAAGGATCTGGTTCTGACTGGCATTACAATAACATTACACTGCTGGGTGATTGCAGTTGGAACTTGAAGTTGTCAAGTGACGTAATTGGCATCTGTGGCTGCTTCTGTGCTCAGTCTGAGACTCTTAGAATGGCCTTGCAAATGATTTAGTGAGAGTGCCTGGCAGGAGTTGTGAGTGGGTAGCCACTGAAGCACACTGTCAAACATATGTTGGTAGTACTGAGTCGACTCGATCCTGGCTATGGGACATTGTTCCTTAGCTGGTCAACTGCATACTCTTACGCACATTTTATTATCAGCACCTTTCCTTCAGGTACTGGACAGCATATGAGCTGAGACATGGCAATGCCATAATTTGTCCACAGCAGAAGTAAAATCCACAGTTTGTAAAATACCTGACGTTGAGAAAAGCAGAAACATTTGTTGGGACAGTTCACTGCCTGAGAGTGGTGCTCTGTGAGGCCTGCAGCCCATCAGCTCTGTGCCCACCTTCTGCTGAGCCTGCAGTTAATGCTGGTCACCACTGACATTTTTGCTTGAATGTAAGGTAACTAAACAGCTAAGCAATGGACTGAATCAACAAAAACAAATCAAGCTTTTACATCTATTATACATTTGTGTTACGTTTCACTATGCACCAGGAGACATTGAATACATTAATAAAGTAATTTATTGCAATGGCTTGTTGCACACTGGAAGTGGAAATCACTGACCCTTTGCTAATTACTGGTGCTTACTCAGTAACGATTGCTGTGTTTCCATGCATGTGATTTTCTCTGTGCTGATGTAGCCATTGATCTTTAAATTCACCAGGGCTTCATGCATGCATGCACTCAGGTTAGAACATCTAGAGCTGCCAAAAAGCTGCAGGCAGTTGTCCATTTGTACTATTCACTTCAAGTAGGTTATTGGAGAGCTTTATGTAAAAAAAAAAAAAAAGAAAAGGCTATACTACATCAGGGACAGAAAACTATAGCTGCTCAACTTTTAAGGTTTTTGGGTACTATTGAGCTACACAATGTTAATGATCTTAACAAAGGAATTAATATTGGGACTGTATCTTGTGTATGCAGTAACTGTAAGGAGTTCATGAATTTCGCTCATTTGGTGGTCCTCACTGCCACTGCTCATTTGTGAGGCTGCTGAGAGTGCAAAGACTTGCTTGTTCTTGCCTGTCTGGGTTAATGCAGAGGATAACAAGATTTTGTGCTATCACACATATCTAAAATTATGTATCATGACACTGAAACTACACTTTTCCCTTTACATCTTTTCTGCCATTAGGGTGCCATTAGCTGAGGGTACATTAGCTGAGGGTATGCCTGCATATTTTTTTACATTCATATTAGAGTTCCATACGCCAGGCTGGGTTAGTCCTAGATATGTAAGCCTTGGTAAACTTCTGCATGTGCCTAGATTTTGATGCTATTCTGAGACTTTTCATCCACCAGCTGTTTTGATTTGCACAGTCAAGTATATTTTTGCAGAACTGTGTGTAGCTGAATCTCTGCCAGGGGTCGGTCACATGTGGGTTAGCAGCTGTAAGATACAGATTTTACAGAAATTAACTGATGCCTAAATAGGTGCACCTGCTACATGTGTGTTCTATCCACATAAATCCACCAGTTATCCACCTGGATATCCACTTCTGAATCTTTCAGTCCTTTGGTTGGAACATCTTATTTACAGATGTTTTCTTCCCTGTCTCTTTAAACCTCCCGCCTTTACTGGTTTTTCATCTTTCCCTCTGTACAATTTCATCATAGTTCTTCACATTGCTTTCCTCTGCCCCTGTGTTTTGTGTTTTCTGTTTTCCCCCAGTGCTTTCAGCATGTTCCCCCAGAGGGTCTCCTCTTCTGACCTCCACTGTTACTGTGACATGATGGAACTGCATCCCGCAGGAGATGCTGAGAGCCAGAAAGGAAGGCTTGCTTCCTTCCCTGTGTTTGACAGAGTTTCCTGATGTCCAGATTCCTGCAGATATCTTTAATACTTTTAAAATGGCCCTCAGTACTATGGAGAGGGTTGATTTTCAGGTTGAACTTTTGTCCTTGCCATTGGAAATGTTGATTTGCAAAGTAAGAGAGTAGTTCTTAGCTAGACTGAGACCGTGCGCTTTCCAAAGAAGGACTGGGGCTGTCATCAACTCAAATGTTTAATTACCTGCAGGGGGAGGGGTCATCCCAGAAGCCAGGATGATCTTTTTCCCTGTTCTGTGGTTGGTGTGTGTGGCCCTTTTAGTTTGCCTCTTGGGTTTCAGCAAACCAATTAGTTTTTTATTAATTTGGGCTCTGCATATTTTGTGCATATTGTATGTATTTGCAGTTTGCGGTTTTTAAGGAGGGTAACAGTTCTCTGGAGACTAAAGCAGTTGATCTCATTGAGTGTGAGACAGCAGATCTTCATCCTGCCTGTCCTTCAGAATCTGGTGAGTAGGATGTCCTTCTTTATTAGATCTCTCCTCACCTTGTACCAGCAGGAGCAGTGGCTGCTAGAGGAGACAGAGAAATCCAGATTTTTTTTTCTGGCAGAGCCCATGTTTGTATTGATGTGAAGAGACCATTCAGTCCTACATTTTGCAGATTAATCATGAGAAACTACACTACAACAGTGCTTTCACACAGAATAAGCCAGAGGCTTCTTGTGAGAGAATAATATCAGATGTTTGCATTAATATAGACCTTCAGAGCTTTGCAGGTGAAGTTACGCCCATCATACTGTTGGGGAATGGATGTCCATGGTACACTTTGACAGTCCTTATTCATTCAGGCAGGGTAACTGGAAAGGTGTGAGGAGTCCAGGTTTCACCCTGTGCTTTTTGTGTTAAACAAGGTGTTTGACTGCTCAGGCAGTGTTTGGTGCTTAAACAAAGATGAGATGAATGGAGGAGATGCACCTCTCATCACTGGTCCAAAGGCAGCAGGTGGCACAGAAGCACAGAATGGGCTTCCATGGCCCTCATTACCAGCTGAACCACTCTGAATTTTAGGAACTACTGCCTTCTAGGGGCAACTGGATCTGTTAATTGCTCAGATGGTGAGAATTGATGGAGAAAGACAAATACCCTAAGGCATTTATTTTATTTACCATATATACTTCCTAATTGCAGAAGTTACTAAAGAAGCCAGTTTGCCTCAGCCCCTTAGAAATATGCAAATGCAAATGTTTGAGGATACAAACATCCAGGCATCTTGCAAGATTTTCAAAATTGCCAATCCTGTCCTCAGACATACACTGAGTAGTCACTTTATCCATCAGTAGAAAATGTGCCTCACATTTACTTAGATGCACTAATATTGGGAACATGTGTAGAACCTTACTGTCCAGCAAAGGAAGACTGATGTTTCCCATTAAGAGACTCTGTTTTCATTTACAGCTTTATCAGATGCAGATATTGGAACAGAAATTTCCCATGACAGGTGTATGAATTTTTCATAAAAATTTTAGCAGAAGTGGTTCCACCATTTAAGACAACAAGATCAGTGGATAATCTGGTATTTTTTTTACCATGTTAAAGGAAGCTCTTATGCCATGCCAGTGAATAATTCTAGGATCTTTTGACTTTGAAGCAGAGACTTTAATTTTGCCAGGCAGGTAGTTTTGGCATGCCTTTCTCTGTTACGTATTAAAAGAGAAAACCATGAATCTTGTCTAGAACAAGTAATTTCTTAAAATCTGAAGCAAGTTCTTGACTTTGCCTGTTTTTTTTTTTTTGTTCTTTTGTCAGGTATTGAACCTGATTCTGTGCATTCTTTCACAGCTTTCTTCTCTCAAAGCTGTCACTACATTTCTTTTAGCTTAGCTGCTGTGAATCTTTTCACATGCTTTCAGTAATACATATCTGTCTTCTCCAGAGGAAGAACAGCTTGTAACATGTGATAAAGCAGCAGAGACTTTGGCAGAAGAGGAGAAAGAACAATGCCACCAAAAAGAGGGTCCTGTTGGTGAGAAATCGCGCCAGTCCACGGCAGCGGCGAAGGGCCCTCCCCAGGCTCCCTGGAGCATCCATCCCAATCCCCTGCCAGAAAGGGAGCCTTGCAATCTTGCCCCAGCCAGCTTGCTGATGCAGCCAGACTAGAAGCAGTCTGTGTTTGAACGGGAAAAGGAGGAAGTCAGCAAAGGATGGGAACTCACAAACACTGAAGCAACACTCATTTTTCTTCATTAAAATCTGCTTTAGAAAAAACCCACCATAATTCAGAACAAAACAGAGAAGCCCTTGCCACTCCTTCCCTGTCATCTCTGCTTGGAAGAATTACTGTGAGCAACGTGTTGGCAGTGAGTACTCTATAAGTATCGCTGCTGCTAACTTCATTAACTGCCTGCTAAAAGGTCACTGGGAGGAAGAGAGTCAAGTGGGTGATTTATCAGTGATAAGTATTTTCTAAAGGAGCTTGTTGGAAGTAGTGATCTTTACACACACAGAGTTCAGAAACTGCCTAGAAAATGGAATGCAAGGACAGCTGCCGAGAAACAGGAATGGAGGATAATGCATAAAAATTAGTTCAAAATGATCTTACTGTTAAAAGATTTTTATGGACACTATATGCCTCTCCCCAGTGCTGTTGAAAGACCAGTGCAACTTCTTGGATTCCACCTGAGATGTTCTTGCATCTAGCAAGAAGCAAATTGGATCTTGAATTTCTCAGGTTTTGGGTACTGGAGGATGGTTTGCAGGCACATGTTATTAATCATGGGCAGCATTTGAGGGGAAAGGTGATTCCTCCATTTTTTCCCAGCCTACACTGGTCCTTCAGAGCATAACAGGATTATTTCTGGGATGAGGACGTGGGTTTGTGTCTGCCTTCAGCCCTGTGGAGAGGCATGTGCTGAAGCTGTCCTTGTCTTACAGAGGTGTGCCTGGCACCAAAACCTGGTCCATTATATAGGACTCGTTGTGAGGACAGAAGTCCAGCCAATTGCTGTCCCAAAAGAACAGGAGGAGTGAGACAAAAACACAAAAAATCCACCTCAGTTTGGACTGACTTCCACTCAACTGCCTGTTGAATCTGAGGGAACAATTGGAAAACTGAACCAATTTTTCTTGTAACTAGATTTCTAATACCTATCAGGTTATTTACTCTCTTGTAAAGCTCTGTAGTACGCAGAGATGAGGTCAGTAGGTGAGGGCCTGGTGCTGGTAACACCAAGCTTGTGAGTTCAATCCCTGTACAGGCCTTCCACTTCAGAGTTGGACTTGATGTTCCTTGTGGGTCCCCTCCAACTCAGAACATTGTGTGATATCAAGTGGTTTTCACCAACTCGCCTTGACTTCCTAAGGCTGTTTTCAAAACATTTTGGAAGATACCTGACATCAGCTGAATTACTAATAATGATTTTATTATTTGTGGGGGATCTCTCAGTCCTCTGTTTTTGAAGCTTGCTGTTGTAACCTTTAAACTCTGCTGTGGTGCCCACCACTAATGTTCCTTGTAATTCATAAGATGGATAACAGTGGCAAATATTAGTAATTTCTGTGTTTACTATTCTGCTTTTCTGGGTTCTTTTTGAATCCTGCCAGAAAGGTATGGAATGTTGTAATTTTTTTTTTACCAGTTCTGTAGGCCAATAAGGGAAAGAGTAATGAAAGGCTCTTACCTCTTATCCAAAATAGTTACACATTGGAGTAACTTTGTGAAGTCAGTTTTGTTTTATGTTGAAAGAGTAATGACACTGAGTCCTGGTTTTGTAGAGGGTTGTCACTTATTTAACTTCTAAAGTGATTTTGAATTGCTGAGTCTGTTTTCTAACCACATCAATTCTGGATTCAGAACAAACTTGTAAAATACTCATTTCCAAAGCTTAGTTGGAACTACTGGCAGTGAAGACCCATTCTCTTGTGTGAATGGTAACAAGGGTACTTCCACAGAAATAGTTGAGAGGTGTTGGCATACTAAACTGTGTTCAGAAGCAGGCAACAACTGTGTTGAATCATTAGGATTTGATAGATTTGATTTTAAGTTTGGTATTGTTTAATTTCACTAACATTGTTCAAAGCATCTAGTTTGGATTCCCTGGTCTTTCAGTTACTGGTCTTCTGTATTTTAATGTGAAGAGAGTCCAGGTCTAAAGGCCCCAGTTCAAAAAAGCATTTTGTTCCCATGAGAGCTACCCAGTAAAAAGACTTTGATCCCTGCACTTTGAGTTTCTCTGGTGAAGCATGTTTGTGTGCTTAAAATGCAAGTGTTGTGTCGAATGACAGTCAACATTTCATTGGAAGCTTCCCCAACCAAAAGAAATAAACACTTGTAACTTTGAATCTTGCCTGAATAAAGATATTTCAGACTCCTTAAAAATTAGTTTGCTATTCTGTCATGGGGTTTTTTTGTTTACTTTGCTTTCCTTCCAAGGATCTAACTTTAAATTCGACAGTATTCTTTACAGAATAAGATAGGGAAACCAAGCTGATATGTTTTTGCAATTAGAGTGTTTGGAATTTTAAATGTTTCCTAAAGTCAGCTCTAAACTCAAAATAATCTTTAGTGTAAAAACTTGAAATGATATTTCAATACAAATATAATATATTTGGTTTATTTGTATGTTTATAAAGTTATTGATTTATAAAATAAAATTTTAAAAATGCCAGACAAAAATCCCTGGTGTCCCTCTTGTTTTAAGCGATGAGAGTGCACAATTCTGGCTTCAGTTGACTCCCATCAGGTAAGCTGAAAACTCCACTGGTTTTATACAGCCACAGTCTATAACGTGTTGGTGAAGCATGTGCAGGTATCGTGGGTTTCTTGTTCTCCACCCAGAGAATCTATACTAATGAGGATTATCTGCTGCAGCTCCCACCTTGCTCTCACCTTGAATATGGTAAGTTTTCATTTATATTTTATTTATATCTTCCCATAAACCAATAAAATCCACGTAATCCTTTTTGTTCGCATCTAAATGACTCTTAGGAATGCTGCTACTTATTCATCTGGAAATATCCATGGCTTCAGAATATGTTCTCAGATTGGTTGCCAAGATGTTCTGTTCAGGCTTTACATGCAGGTTGGTTGAAGTAAAATAGTTGAATCCTGGAGGTCGCTCAGTTTTTTTTGTTAAACTTTCTTTGTCAAAATGCTTTTTAAAATTATTAGAATTTCTGTGCATGTAACAAACTTAGTATTGATCTTAAATCCTACTGATGTACTCTGACTTTTTAAAATGAAATTATTCTGTTATATTAGGCTGTAAAAGAGGAATTTAGGAACACATTGCATGAAAAGCTTGACAAGTCCACAGTGAGAAAACCATAGGCCATTTTAATGAGCAAAGTGACTCTGTTTAGTTCAGTAAATCCTGACTTTATTGAAATTAGCATTTCAATCCTCTAAAGCTATATTTTCAAGTGAGGAATGATTCATGCTCATTCATAAGGGACACAGGGGATGCAATGGTTCCTAGCCATAGAACTGCAAGACACATCTACTTTTACATTCCTTTTTCAGTCACTTGCAGCTTTGTGGAGTTTTATCTGTTCA